>LPNX010933272.1:4127-39409 GCA_001517045.1 Pseudotsuga menziesii
TGGATATAAAAGGAATCCATGGGCATGCATTCTATAAGAAAAATTACAGCAAGTTTATGCTGCAATAAATTGTTTGGAAGACATCTCTTTCATTCACATTCTTACCACTCAGTGGCATTTCAAGCTCCCTCGAATTATTCCTCAAGAATCAAGTGTTTTCCTTTGTCATTCCAAGCTACTTAGAGAGAAATTAAAGAGAATTCAAAGGACCCTCACAAAGGAGTGTTTCCATCCCCTTGGAAGCTATATTCCCTAAGGTGATACCATTGTATTCAAATATTTTCCATATCTGACCATTAATTATTTGGGTGAATCTTATCTCTTTGTTTTGTTTCCATATCATTTTCATAAGTTTAACCCTAGATGTAAATCTTTTGTTTGTTGTTATTTGTTTCATGGCTTCAACATAATAGTATTTTTCATACTAACTCACTCTTATATTGTTTCCTTGGTTGCAACCTACAAGGAAAGGAGATTTATCTCACCATTGATCCATTTTTCCCACAACAGTATTGGTGACTCCACTTTGTGTTTTTTATTTATTTTATAATCTATGCATTGTCTACTTTCTTTCTACTAATTTGGGGCTTCTTGCAGGATTATAACATTAATTTTCATACTCCTAACCCATGGGTTTTGCAGGTTGAAGACCATTTTCTATTAATTTTCCAGCCCACATAGTACTCGACGCAAGTTTCAAGTTGTTAGAATATTGAGAATATGAGAAAATCATAAAACAATACAAAGCATGAAGCATGAGATATTCTATCATTCTATCTAATGAAACAACAAAGAACATACATAAAAATGGAGATAACATAATAAACAAGAGAACACTAGATATACATGGTAAAACCCCAAATGGGGAAATATCCATGGGAAGGGAAAAGTATTCTTATTTCTCAAAATATCTCCAACATTACAACTTGAGCTCCACTCCACAGCTGCTAACCTAGAGTATTACAAAGATGATTACAATGAATTATGATACAATATTTTTCAACATGATTGACATGATTTTCCCAAAGGATCCCCCGACTTCTATTATAGTGAGTTATCCACATTATAAATGTGTGATAACTCAATATTATAATATTAAGAGTTATTTTGTTTGATTTTCCCTTCCAATGCTAATTATGGCATCATATGACATCAACTAAACATCATTACACATGTAATTATTAAAATTACACATTCCAAAACTCCCCCTTAATGATGACTGGGAAAAAAACACATAAAAGGATGAAGATGTCATTACATCAACTATCCCCCTTGATGACATCTTCATGCATCCCCAACAAATTGTGAAGATGCACAAATTTCATCTTTGTCATGGATTTGGTGGAGATATCAGCTGCTTTATTTTCTGTGGGACAATACTCTAAACAAATAATGCCATATGCAACAAGATCTCAAATGTATGAGTATCCAAGTCAATGTGTTTAGTTTTGGAGTGATAAACTAAATTTTACACAATTTGAATTGCACTATGATTGTCACATCTCAACTCAGTATGAGACTTATGTGCTAGACCAATATTCGTCAGAACATGCTACTAGATCCACACTACTTCTTTAGTTGCTTCCTTAACTACTCTACACTCTACTTTACATCTTGAAGAAAGAGAAGGAGTTCTCAACTTCTTAATAGACCATGAAATTGAACCTGAACCAATATGAAAGATGTATCATGTAGTAGATATTCTATTTTAAGTATCCCTTTCCCAATCAAAATTTGTGTAACCAAGGAGTGGCATTGTAGCCCTAATAAAATATAATACACCATAATACAATGCCCCCTATAAATATATGATAATGCTCTTTGTTTTTTTCCAATGACTTTCATGAGGCTTTTGCATAAAACTGGAAACCATGGTAACTACAAAAGAGATACCTGGTTTGTTGTGTGTCAAATATATCAAACTTACCACTAGGCAATGATATAATGTCACATAAGCAAGAGGACTATCACAATCACCAATTAACTTTACATGGGATTGAAATGGTGTAGGTGACATCTTACGATCACTCATACGAAACCGAGCAAGCAAATATATTGCATACTTAGGCTAATGGAGTAATATGCCATCTGCCATATAACAAATCTGTAGACCCCCAAAAATGTAATAATCCTAAACCAGTCATTTCAAATTCACTTTTAAGTTATCCTTAATTTCCTATATCAAAGTAAGTTGAATGCCAGTAATAATAATATCATCCATGTAAAGTACAATTAGTTGAACATCATCATCAAAGTGGTTCACATACATATTTGGATCAAATACACACTTCTTTAAGCCATTCTTCAAGAAATAAGCATAAATATTTTTATACCAAGCTCTAGGTGCATACTTAAGGCCATACAAAGACTTGTTCAATTCGCATGCCAAACTTGAATTTTTAGCGACGGGAATAAAACCAAGCAGTTGTTGCATATAAATGTATTCACTAAGACTGCCATTCAAAAATTCACTTTTGACATCCATTTTGTTATTTCCCATTGATACGACACAACAAGTGAAATAATAGTTCTTATTGTGTTCATTTTAGCACTGGAGCAAAAGTTTTAGTATAATCTATACCTTCTTGTTGAGAGAATACTTTTTCTATTTACCGAGCCTTATGTTTTTCAATTTATACATCTACACTAAACTTTGTTTTATATGTCCATTTACATCCAATTAAATTATTTCTAGGAGGAAGGGGAACACAAGTTAAAGTCTTGTTCTTCATTAACGAGTCATACTCAGTTTGCATGGATTTTTCCCATTCAATTTTATATTTTGGATTGGGAATAGGTAGAGGGATCATATGTGGCCAAAACCTTAGTCATAAGAGGAAATACAGATCTAGTTTGACGAGTATCAGAAGGAATACCAATCTCAAAACCTTTAGATTCAAGAATTTTCTAAGCCCAAACATGAAGAAAATTAGTGGTAGGGCCCATACTACCATCTTTAGAACATTCAGGTGGAACACTTGAAGAAGAGGGTGAAATAGGATCAGTAAGAGTATCAGAAGGATAGGAAGCAATAACATAGATGGAATAATAGAAGGGAATGGAAAATTCAAGGTAACATGAGGTTAAACAAACTCAAGAGGAGGAGAGACTTCATCAAAGTGAACATCTCGCCTAATAATGACACCTTGGGTAGAGGGATCAAACAGCCTATACATTTTAGAATCCTCACGATAACAACTGAAAATACATTTGTGAGACTTGGATTCTAACCTTTTATGTTTTTCATCCGTGATATGAACCCAACTTTCATTGCCAAATACCTTAAAATTACTAATATCATGTTTTCTTCCATTTCCTTAGGAGTAACCTGCAAAACTGCTTTAGTAGGAATTATTCAAGATATAGCTAGTACAACAAATAACATCATCCCAAAAATATTTATGTAACTTTTTAGAATAAATCATATATCTATCCATTTCAACCCAAGTTCTAGGACCAAAATACACAATTTTAGAGTTTTGTTTGATATCTTTTAACATATACTTATTAGGCCAAGCTTTAAATTTATAACTGATTTCACATGCACGATAATTAGAAAGTAAGTTGATGGGAATTCCTTGAACATGAAACACATTTTCGAAGTGCCATTAGGAACAATAACATTACCATATCGTAAAACTGATCTATCTCGTGTGTTTTTTAGTGTCATAAGATTTTTAAAAAGAAGCTAAACCAGGCATGTGATTAGATGCCCCAAAATCCATTATCCATTCCACATTAGAAGAAGAATTACTTGGTTGAATAGAATAAGCACACATGGACACCAACTGTTCTTTAGAATATTTGTTCTTTGCTTTCACAAGTTCACGTCTAGTTTAAAGCAACTATTTTTAGGGTGGTTGGTTGTGCCACAATACTTACAAGGATTAAACACTTTCTTTTTGTTAGACACCATGTTGGAAAAATTAGAAGAATAATCAATAGAACTTGATCCTTGGTTATGTGGTTTAAACTTTTTATTAAAATTCGTATTAGGATTCTTTTTACTATGTACCATTAGAGCTTTATTAGTAGACAATTAACCACTAGCAATTAATATATCTTGTTCATTTAACAAACCTTTACAAAAATCTTCAAAAGAGGGTTTGCGAGTTCCTTTTGACATTTCAATGGCCCTATTCCTAGTTTGGATGAACATATCAAATGATGAAGGAAAATTTTGTTCTACAATAATAGTTAGAGCATTATAATTCTTCTTGTAATCTTTACCACAATTATTTGATTTTTCTTTATAAATTTTAATTCCAGCAAGAAGTGACTCTATTCGATATAAATTTATAGGGTCTAACTCATGGATTTTATTTTCATTATAGTAAGCATAAACATCATCACATTCACAAAATAAAGAATCTAGGGTTTTCCATACCTCAATAGGACTATCGTCAGCCTCGATGTGTACCTATAAGCTATCTTAAACAATTTGTCCAATGAGTCCTCTTGAGTGATCGCATCGATCTTGCCATATTTACAACTCTTTTTCATCGATTGGTTTGGTTATATCACCCCTAGTTAACCTCCATAAGTTCTTACTCCTAAGCATGGCAATCACCTTTCTCTTCCATGAGAGATAGTTATATCCAACTAATGGAGGAAAATAAACAATTTATGAATTCATGGTGATAAAATCCTAAGCCCAAAATGCAAAAAATTGAATTGTCACAAAGAAAGAAAAGAGATGTAAAATAAGAATTTTCTCACCAATGCTAAAAAATTTCTGTAGTTAACCAATGGATATGCAACTCCTTTGCACAGAACAACGAAAATAAATTGCTGAAAGAAAAAGAAATTAGTAAAAATAGTGCATATATGGGTTGGATTAAGGTAGGGCACATATGCATGCTCTAACAATGTTTACTATGATCATACAGTGCTCTGTTCGAAGGTGACGAGACACGACAACTACCAAATAGAAGGTAATATCATTTCCCGTCCGACTTTTTTTTTGGTATTTTTCATATTGGAAAGCTTGAAAAAGAATAAAATTGCTTATAGTACAAAACTAGGAGGAAACAAGTGTCGCGGGAAAGCAAACTAGTTCCAAGCAGTGGAACATACTTATGCTCAATGCAAGGAAGCATGTGCAGGATGAGGACACTCGGGTGGATGTCTCCTGCAGGTATGGGATAATCAAGCTACAAAAGATATATGGAAAGCTCTGCTTGATTAGAATTGAGACAAGCTCAAGCTATATGCATTATAAAACTGAAGCAAAAAGTCAACATAAATCTCAATATGCCAAAGCATACACATGAAATGCAATTACAACTTGATATAAATGGGAGTCCCTATGGGAGATGGCCAACATAAAGTTCAAGAAAGAATATGAGGTTCTTTCCCAGAGACATGGTGGAACAAAATGGGACTCCTAGACCTAAGGGAGGACACTCAACATGGGTACCAAATGGAAAAGCAACATCTATATAGGGCACCCATTAGTAGGAAATCTCTACCACTTACGTAATGCTACTTCTAGTAGCAGTGTGAAGGTTCCATAACATCATGAAGTGGGTTCGTACCTATTGTTAAAGTGTCATGGTCATAGGATAATGCATGATGCATGTGGAAAAGTGATCCTATCCTATATGCTAGTTTAATGTTATACCTATCACGGGCACAAATGGGTCAAAGCCTCGACAAAAGTGCACCCAAAACAAGTCCCTACACAACAATATTAGGCCAAACAGTTGGAAAAGAGTTAATAAAAGTTTAAACTATAGGTCAAGTGGGTAAAAATTTAAAAAGAAATTTTATAAATAGTAAAAAATTACATTTTTACCATACCATTTTGTCTTTTACCCAAACTAGTGCATTTGGAGCCATTTGGAATACGAACTTCAAAAATCAATTTTGGGAGCTAGGAGCAACGAAATATTGAGCTGTTAGGACCAGGTAGTTCCTAATCTCATTCCTCATCTATTCCATGCATTTATTTTCAGTTTTCATGGTGGATTTTCAAGCTTAGAGCAACCATAAATGGGTATCCCAACCCATGCGGGTCACAAACTATTGGGTCACGTATAGGGCCTAATGTAAGCGGGAAAATAAAATCATTCCCACGTACATACACTACTATTACCAAGGAAATTCATGTATAGGGTGGACAATGCCCAATTTAATGGAAAAATCTCACAAAAAATTGATGTTTTTGGCAGGATGGTTTTGGAATGGAGAGAACATGAGCATGAGGATGCTGATAGGGAAGTTCATCGAGACATAAATGCTCAACAAGTCTTGAAAATATGTGGATTGTACAAGTTTTGGAAGATTGGGGGTTTGAGGGCCCAACCAAGACTTCTTCAGATGTTAGTGGATTACTTGGACCCAAACACATAGGATTCTCAACTAGATGGTATGCCATCGAGACTAGAAGTATATGACATATACTTCATTATAGGATTATCCAGTCGAGGCGAGGTAGTAAAATTACGAGCTCATGGAGCGAGTGGAGGGCTCACTATCGAGGAGTACATAGCCGTGTATTGCCTTCTAGATACAGAAAAGATTAGAAGTCAAGTTCTGGTGAACTCCATCCAGATCCATAGTATTAAGGTGATAGTTATTGTATTAGCTAGGGTAGCAAGTTTGGCATCACTTCATCAGGATTCTAGGCCTCTCATGTTCTATTCGATAGAGTGTATGAGACCTACAGTGTACGAATGGAGCACATAATTGTTGAGCATTATGACACAACAACCGATGGACTATAAGCTGGGCAGGATCCTCGAGAGAGTACCGAGCCCTAGCCCTAAATTCGAGGATCCTCGTCATAGTCTATGAGATCCGTACCAAACCCATTGGGATGAGGTAATGCAGTGGTTAGGGGGAGGTCAGACACCCAGTCCTTTTTCGACCGGACTCCTACCACTGGTGGTGGCGACATATCATTGTCGTGGACGACTATCCCTATGTAGGGATCGACTTCCATAGATACCTGGACATGCCACTACCACCGAGGGCCGTGTATGGTGGTATAGGTAAAATCCCAAACGTGTTTTGAATTATTTGATTTTTTTGTATTTTTGATATAAAAGGAAATTAAAAACATGTTTTTGGAAGTATCATGTACTGATATTGATCATGTGTGTGCAGATGTGGGTCCACGAAAAATGAATGGCTTCCCCCAACATTGTCGGAGGGGAGGAGGGGATGATATGATCGATGCAGATGCAGAGCGGACTCTTGAAAACATACATGGAAACTTATCTAGGTTGACACATAGGATACCCATGGTGCAAGTCGAGGAGTTGCTCAAGGCTATGCAGAGACACGTAGTAGGGGTAACCCGTCCATGGGTTAGACTATTTCGGTGGTTGGCCAATGCAGTTGTTTATTATCATGATCATCACCTAGGCCTACATGCATAAATGCCTAGATGTACTTTTTGTATCGGTAGTATATTTTTTGGTGGATTGAAGCCCCATTTTTGTATCATGACATTTTGTACCGTGACACCATTTTGAACTATATTCAGAAATAAAAACCTTATAGTGATCGGTTTGATATATTAACATGTGTGTTTAAATGTGAATGGAATGTGTATGCTTCATTATTGATGTGAAAAATGGAAATTTAAAACGTAATTTTCATAATAATCAGCAACATGATTGTAAATCCTAGGTATATGAAATTTGAAAGTATGTAATGTAGTCAAATTTCCATTCTAACAATATTACCTGTAAGAACCTTCGTAATAAAGTAGGATATCTGATACGATATAATCCATTTAACTGTGACACAACTAGTGTGAGTTAAGGTAGATCTCAAGAGATCAAATACCATTGAAAATGGCATTGCGTAGTAGTTCAATCACGACAATATATTCAACAACATTGTTTGATGATGGCTAGAGACACACAACTCCTGAAGACACCACATGACCCTTAGGTGTATTTATGACCCAAGCAACCAAAGCTAAGTTCTGGGTATGTTAGCTAGCACAATCAATGAATCCTAAGTATATTGAAGACTACGTTTACATATGTCACAACAAAAGGAAGCACGTCAACAAACTAATACCACTACAAGTGGACCAAAAAACAAACTATGCAAACTGTACAATAATATACAAGTTATCAACGTCAACTGAGAGTTAGGCATAGTATTTTTTGAGATAGATACCATTTCTAGGCTCTGCCAAGAGTCCCTTCATAATATTCTAGCTCATAGGTGCTTTTATCTAAGACATGTTTTACCACATAAGGCCCATGCCACATGGGGTTAAAATTACCCGCCCCTAACGATTCACTAGATTGGTCATACAAGATGACCAAGTCACCTTCATTAAATATACGGGGACACACATACTTATCGTACTAAGCCTTAACATGACGCTTTCTAATCTCTAGAGCCACTATGGCATCCTGACGCTGCTCATCAAGTTTCTCTAAGTGGAACAAATGCTCTTCCAATTCAAAAGTTTCTGGTAAAATCTCTATGGTTAGTTTCAACGAGGGAATTTCACATTCAAACTGTAAAACTAACTCCACCCCATGTACTAGTTGATATGGAGAAAACCTGGTGGTAGTCTTAATTGCAGTTTGGTAAGCCCACAAAACAGTGTAAAGCATAATGTTCCAGTTGATTTTGCTTTGTTTAACGGTTCTTTGCAAAATGGCCTTAAAGGATTTAATAATTGCTTCAACCTGACCATTTGCTTGAGGGTAATAAGAAGAAGAGTACTCTTTCTTATACCCCGGTTTTGAAGCTAACTCGTCCATCATCTTGTTTTGAAAGTTCCTTCCATGCTCAGTAACAAGCTCTTTCGGGATCCTGAACAGAGCGATAATCTGGTTGAATACGAAATGAGTGGTCATCTCACCACCGAATTTAATTGTAGGCATAGCCTTTGCCCATTTCATGAAATAGTCCATGACCACTATAATATGATGGTGCCCCCCAGCTGAAGCTAGGTTGCAATCCATAAATTCCACCCCCAGTTGCTGAAGGGATCGACGGTGATAATAGGGTGTATCAGGGCAGGATGCGAGCGCACATACCATACAAACACATGGAAAGGGTGGCACTGTTTTACCACATTAACACAATCTTTGAAGATCGACGACCAATAATAACCTTCTCTAAAAATATTGTGAGCTAAAGCAAGCCTAGATAAATGACCACCACATGCCCCGTCGTGGCAATCATTCAGCATAGTCTCAGCCTCATCATGGGTCAAACATCGACACAAAATGGAATCCACCCCCTGGTGATAGGATGTGTCACCGATAATAAGGTATTTCTTAGAATTATGTTGTAAACGTCGATGTTCATCCTGTGAGAGGTGAGGAGGAACCATCAAAGTTTGAATCTAGATGATGATATCATCATACCAAGGGTCCGCAGTCGAAATGAGGAAGATATGCTCATTCACAAAGGAATCCTCATGGATCTAATATTCATCCAAACTAGGGATATTTGACATGAGCTCAGCAAAAAATAATGACTTCTTCGACTTTGCAGAAACAAACTCAAGGTCTAATTCTTGCAAAATAACAATTCATTTATTGTATTCCCCCCTATCATTCATCTAGTTAAGACAAACTAAAATGGATTGATATGAGCTACGAACATAGTTTGGTGAAGCAATATATAATGTCTCAGTCGTTGTACCGCATGAGCAGTCATTAATGCTAGCTTCTTAATGTGACTATATCCAACTTCTGGATCAATGTGATTCTAGCTAAGATAATGGATAACATGCTCCTGGAGCTCATCGTCCTCTTGAACCAGAACCATCCCAATCAACTCTTGAGACACGAACATGTATAATAGGAAATCGTGGCTATATTCAGGTGGACTAAGCATGAGGGTCGATGCCAAGGATTTATTAAGTGCATCGAAGGACTTATGTGCTTGCTCATCCCATATGAACGAAGTATACTTCTTCAAAAGGTGCATGAAACCTTTGGTCAAATTAGCGAAAATGACAAAATGTATCCATAAGAAGTTAGCCATTCCTTGGAGACTTCGAATATGTCTAATCGTGCGCGGGGGAGAAGATTTTAGTATTTCCTCAACCTTGAAAGGATCGACCCTAATCCCCTCCTTGGATACAATAAACCCTAATAAGACACCCGCTTTCACACAAAAGGTGCACTTTTGAGGGTTTAACCAAATTTGATAACGACGTCATCTTTCGAAAACCAAGCATAAATGACCCGGGTGATCCACTCTTAGAGGGGAGTGAGTAGCTAAATCGTCCAAATAAACTTCGATAATACGCTTAAGGCTGTGGAAAGAAAAGGTCATGGCCCGCTGAAAGGTAGCTCCGATGTTTTTAAGGCTAAAAGGAATCTTCCAATATGAAAACGTACCCCAAGGACAAATGAAAGCAGTATTATATTGGTCCTTGGGTTTATTTTGGATTTGATTATACCCTGAAAAACTGTCCATAAACAAGAATACTTCACTCCCAGCACACTCATCCAAAATCTGGTCTATGAATGGTGTGGGGAAATTATCTTTCAAATAAGCCTTATTCAGGTCTCTAAAGTCTATGCACACACAGATGGTTCCCTGGTTATCAAATGGAATGGGATTGGATACCCATCTCAGTTAAGCCATCTTTGAGTAACTTTTCTATCTCAACCTTAATGACAAGCATCTTACAAGGGTTCATTACGCGTAAATGCTACCGAACATGTTTAACATCAAGATATGTTTTAATCTCATGTTTAACAATACGAGGGTCTATTCCCGACATCTCGTCATACAACTAAGAAAAAACATCACAAAATACTTTACAAATCTCGGTGTATATCTTAATTTCATCGGGAGAAAAATATGCACAAATGTAAACATTCTCAATCTTCCCAAGGATCTGAGAAATGTTGATAGGAATCGTAGGTGATAGATTAGCCATGTTCCCTTTAACATATAAACCATGAGTTCCTAATGGTACCATGGGATAACCAACATTCTCACTAAGGGTTGTCCTAAAGTCATCATGCTCAATCCGTTCAAGCTCAGGGAGGAAGTAAGAGCGATGGTGCAACTCCTCGCAAGGCCATTCATGGCCTCGAGAATCACTTCATCTGAAGGAAAAACATCATTAAGGAAATCATGCGATCATGACAACACAACCTCCTAAGTAGGCAGTGCAAAGAGATCATCCTCTCCCATCCATGAAGAGGAAGGACCAGAGTCTACAGTGTAATCAAGAATAGCTTGATAAGAAACCTTCGATGCAGACAATAACATCTCCACATTAGTAGGTCTAGGATCTTCATCTGAAGTGCTCGGTGAAGGGAGAGTCCAAGGGTCATCCAAATACACAGTGCGAAATGGGACCGAACTCAACGATGACGAATCACTACCAAGAGTGGAACCAATGGCTAGGATTGGTGCTGAAATATTGAAAGTTATCATAAACAACAGATACATTCCAACACCAACATTCTCAGTTTCCAGCTGAGAATTTTCAATGGTCAGGATTGTGGATCTTGATGATGCAGTCGAACTGGAATTATCGAATGAGATTTGTTTGACCGTGACAATATGATCCTCAAAAGGGAAGCAAATGACATGGAAAACAAAAGACATGACCGCTTTCATAGCGTAAATCCAGTTTCGACCTAGTAAAATATTTTAGTCAAGGGGTGCATCAACCACCTCAACCTTGATCGACACAGTATTCCCTCCAAGCTGTACTTGAAGAGAGGGAAGGATACAATGTGACCAAAATGAAATTCCATCAACCGCAGTCAAAATGGTCATAGATTTTGACAACATGGGTGAGCCAAGGCCTTTCCAACAAACCAGAGACATCACATAGGCCACAACGCCTTCATAAAAAATTATGTGTGCGATCGTGTTATTTAGACACTTCACATGGACTAAGAAAGACACATGGTAAGGAAAGTGAGGCTAGACCTCATGATTTTCAAATATAACTACCATGGAAGGATTATGATCAACCACCACATGAGTAGTCAACAATGCTCTTCTCTACAAAGGACAATTCTAAAGAAATTCAAGAGCCGACATCGCACAGGGAGTCTAACCCAAGTCCTCGACAATAGAATAATGTTGGGCGGCTCGAGCATTGGGATTTTTCCCCGAGTGCTTTAGGACTCCATTAGGTATACGCGGTATAGCTTCAAGATTATAAATATGTAAATGACTTGGGTTGTGACATACCATAATATTTCAAGCGAGTCACAATGTTAGCGACTGACATCGTGTTGATACAACCATTGCCACCTTCTACATTCGGTGGGTTTTGTTGCACGCTAGAAGTAATTTCGGTGTCCATGTTCCTCAAAGCCATATTTTGATTATGAGGTAAAGGGTTAGTCAATACAGCTGGTCTCTATGCGATGAACTTCAAAGCCTCTTCAATATACGGGAACAAGTATGTGAGATGGTCTTCCCCACAAAGCTTGCAAGGGAATTTAAACTTTCGCTTAGGTTTCTTGTCCCCCCCAACATTTTCTCCATTATTGTCATCGTTCTAGTTCTCCTTCATATTCCCACCCCTTCTATTATTTCTTCCCTTCCTTATATTCCTTCCAGGATTCTGGTTACCTTTATGGTCCAACGAATGCACCGAGAGAACATCTATCGACGGGGTGGGATGGGACAAAGTCGTATCTTGTCCGGTTGTAGACTGATTAATAGACTAATTTCACATTTGATTCATAACATGGTCTATGACTTTAGTACTCATGGAACCAACAATACCATCAACATGTTTCCTAGTTTTGAACTTAGGTTCAAAGTTTGACCGTGGTGCATCAGGGATAATCTCATAAATGATCCCTGATTAAGCATAAATCAAGTCCAACTGCTCAGCTCTAAAGATAGCCTGCTCCTTATTCATTACTCCAAACGTTAAAACATCCTTCACGATAGAAGGAAACAAATATTTGAGGAACCATTCCAACAAAAACTCGGGTGGAATGTTGGCCTTAATCAACCTCTTTCATCTGTGCCACTCTTGAATATGATCAGACATGTGCATGGCGCTATCTTGCCGAAATTTTGACAAGAGCTTTGTGTCGACATCGTAGCATACTGGTAGTTTAAAGTGGTTAAGAAAGGTCATGGATAATCGTCAAATGTCTAATATGTTCCCCCAAGTAACTCTATATACCATTTCGTGGAAGGACCCATGAGGGTGCGTTGAAGCAATCATAAACTAACATAATCATGATTCAAAGAGTTCAAAGAGCACTAGAGGTGGAAAGTAGTCATGTTCTCTCCAGGTTCCTCACCACTCTTACCTTCAAACTTCAAGATGTACAAAGGAAGCTTGGTGGGAACAACCAACCACATTGGATCATGAGATACCATATCATTGGTCAACTTTGAAAGGCCAAGAAAATTCAAAGTGGCCAAGAAAGGAATCCTAGGTTGTCCCATCTGGTTCCATGCCACCTGAAAAGGTTGGTTCATATAATACTGATTTTGGTAAATTCCATGGTCTTGGCCAGTCAGATAATAACCCCCTCCCGTATGACCCATAAAAATAATGCACGAGAATGTGATATATTGGTGTACCTTGAGAATGAGGTTCCCTATAACCATAGTTATAGGATTGATAGGTGGGTTGACCCCCAAAAACATAAGGAGGTATGTAGCCTCCTGATGCAACAACACCAAATGGTAAGGGAGCAACATGGTTAGATGGAGCAACATGCAGGATTGTTACACATATTTAACGTCATCATGTTATGAGACAAAACGCCAATATTTTCCTTGAAATCCTCAAAGGTTGAAGTTTGAAATGTGCAAGGATGGACATGTCCATAGTTTTGACCACCACCGCATGATACCTTTGGACAAACTGCGGTACTCATCTCAGTAACTCTCTTTTGCTATTAGTAGAAATCAGTTCCACTACCTATTTCCCATTACAATGTGCAGTTCTCCTTTGATAATGCCCTGTCTCTTTGAACAAGGTGCGATGCTCGAGTTTTAAAGGAAAAAAAGGAAGCTCTGAGAGGCTTCTCAAAGCTTTCCTTCGTGGAGTCTTGTTCCTATGATTCAAGAAACATGGAGCTCAAGATCCATCATCTTAGTATCCTCCCTACACCTCTCCCATGAGATCCTAAACCTATCCTATCCTCCCATGCATTTATATACTAGTCTACCCCTCATGGGTAGAAGGAGGAAGAATGTGTTATTGTATCCAAATTCTGACCAAGTTTAGTCAGACTAGTGAGTGGTTAGTAGGAAAGCTTAAGGCTTTGAGACAAGGATCATTTAAGAAGAGTTCTCAACACCAAAGCATCGATTATAAACTCTCCCTCTTTGTACTTTAATACAAATCTAGTTTCTTTCCCATACGCATTTGTATGTTTGATTATCATGTTGTGTTTATTGTCTAACTCCTTGGTCTTATTCATAGGATTGTAAACCATCTTGTTACTCTTATTTGGTTTGTGTTTTGGTGTGTCTCTTGTAGGTTATCCACAAAGATCAAGCACTTCAATGATCATACCTTTGCATCCTATGGAAGGTAAGAATAATAGTTAATTCAAGAAGTTTATTAATTGCAGGGAAAGTTTCTTTATTTTGTACTCGTTTGGTCCTAGTTTCCAGTATTTCGATCTAGGGAAACAACCTCTGTCAACATTGGCTGATAATTTCCGGTAAGAAAAGTGGCGACTCCGTTGGGGACATAGATCAGAGTTCTTGGTTTTTCCTTGTCTTCAATTTTCAATTTATGTTTATAGATCATATCTGCTTGTGAATTAGTTATATTTGGTTTGAAATTGTTAGATTTGCCTTCATCTACCTCTAATGCTTTATATTCATGCTGTTAAATGTTATTTGGATCTAGTATATGATATCTAACACTTTTCTTTTGTCGCTTTCTTGTGTTTTCAAAATATTATTGGGCCACTACACCTGGGTAGTGTAAAAGGAGTGGCCACCACACCTTTCCTTGAGGTAGCTAGAGGTACCACTGCATCTTTCCAGTGTATAGGGAGTGGTTCCATCACTCCGTCCCTATTTACAAAGCACGGTACTCAACCTTTAACGCTCTGTACTCACCTGTCAAAGCACGGTGCCAGGTAGGTTTTTCAATACCCATATTTGATTTTTGAAATCTTGCATATTTTTTTTTATTTCTCAGTGTTTTTGGCTTACTTTTTAAGGAAAATGAAGTGTTTTTGGCTTACTTTTTGAGGAAAATGAAGTTGGGGGGCCATGAGTTGTATATTCTGCAGTCTCTTTGATTCATATGCTATTTTTCATTCAAAGAAGACTTTATGTTTCTTGCATTGGCTTTTACATTTGTTTCTTTGCTCGAAACCTCTTTTGCTCCTTTCGATAGATATTATAAATTGGAATTGGAAAATTTGCATCTCATTTTCATGTGTATGTTTTGGTTTTGGTTTGATTTCTTTGGAATTTCAGCATTGAATTGTGTGGGTGATTGAAGGATTGTGTTTATATTTTAATATTTGTTTTGGGAAAAGAAAGGATCTCTCTCCTTTCCATAGATAGTTTTCATTGAATGGAAAAGACTTACATATTCATACTTGCATAGTTTTGAGTCAGATCCAACTTTCCAGGCATTCACTTAATCGTACAAGATAAAATTAAGCGCTAGTTTAAGTTTAAAATATTTAGCAACTTATGTGTTAGGTTAGAGATGTGTTTCGATGCCTTTAAACATAGGATCTGTCGTTTATTGCCTACACTGCATCTCGGGGATCGTGCGGATCTTCCACATACTTGTTGGTATATCAAACGACCTTTAACGTACCCTTGAGGCATATCAAAATGTACTTCATGTACTCAACAATATATAGGAAGGACCCTTTCAAACAGTTGTGCATTAGACAACACTACTATGGAGTGGATCTCCCACGTACCTTAAGTATATCTGGAGACACCATTAGGGATCTAGTGACCATCAACGAAAATCCCTTTGGTCGTCCTATCATCACAATAGACCGAGAACAATACTCGAGGATATTACTATGCACCTATCATCCATGTAGTTGGGTATTCAGGAAATGGTACGGTCCCAATCCTCCTTGACGTGCTCTACTATTGGACCCTATGGTATCTAGCGAGTTTTGATGGTTTGACAATCCCGTGAGGATCCTGACTCTTTATTCACTCCTTTCACATGTTTGATTGTTTCTTTAGATTGAGTAGCGCTTGTTGTATGTACAGTTAAAATTCTTAGAAAGAGAGATAGCTTTATTATATAGCTATGGCTATGCCTTCTGGTACTACCAACTAAGAGCTCCCTTCTCAAGGGGAACCTTTTGTTATTCCTCCATTTGGAAATGTTAGTCCTCCTATCATGGCCACCTTGAGTCTTCCTATATTGACTATATGATTACCTGTATGATTATTCTCTAGTCTGGTGATTCCCACCACATCTAGTGTCTCGGATGTTAATTCCCCTTTGCGAGAAAACCAACCTCTTGTGGGTCCCCCACATTCTTCACCATATGTGTATTCTCCCCTTTCTCCCTCTTCTCCTGTTGAAAGTTGTAGTACTAGTAATCAGGTGAATAAGAAGAAGAAGAAAATGAATATTAGGAAGAAGAAAGGAAAACTACTGAATGAGTCCCAACCAACTACTCTTCCTAGTGAGAGCGTTGAAATACCTACCAAAACTACTCGTAAGCCAAAATTCCCTTGCAGGATTTGTAAGGGTGATCACCTTCTAAAGGTTTTCCTTGGTATTTCCCAAGTTTTAGAAGTGTGATCCAATGACTCCCAACACCCCATGTCATTAGCCTCTGGTCATCATATCGATGATACCCAATCAACCGATGACTTTGTGGTTAAGAGTCAGAAAGGAAAAGTCAAAAATCCTTGCTTGTTGTATAAGGACATGCACCTTACTTACCTTTGTCCTCACATGGATGAAGCTTCAAAGTTGTTGGAATATATTACGGTTCCTCGTCAATGGCTTCCAATGGGTTATCGTAAGTTGTCTCTTGACCCCCCACTGGTTGACCAAGTGGTCAATTCAATTTCTCCGTAGTTGATACCTCTCTTCCTTTGAAAAGTGAAATTAAAGTGGTCAAGTCGATGTCTTATCCACCCGAACCCACTCTTTCACTCGAGAATTTTAAAACTAGAGTGATTACTTTGACACAATATTCATATTGTCCCTCTCCTCCAATTGAGAGTGAAATGAAAACATATGAATTTTTTGTAGTCAGTTCATATTTGTTCTACACAAGGAGAAATCATGTCTATTTCAACAAAAACCTATCCAAGTACTAAGGTTATTTCCTTTGATTGGCGTAATCTAACAGAATTTTGTATTCCTTCAAGTGTTCCTTTCCAAATTTTTGTGTAAGTCACTGCTAGGAGCATGCTTCGCACTATTATTGATGAAGGCGATATTGTTTGTATTCTATTTTAAATTGTTTGGCAAGCTATAGGTTCTCCTCATCTTGTTCCAACTTTCGACCAGATACTTCCTTTTAATAGAATACCTACTACACCTTTAGGGATCCTTCCTCATTTGCCTATTACCTTAGGAGGGAAAATGATCTCCATTGATGTTATGGTAGCCCAAGGTCCCTTAGATTTTAATCTACTCCTTGGATGAGACTATGTTTACGCTATGAAAGTTGTAGTGTCCACACTCTTTCGAGTGATGCATTTTCCCCATGATGGGAAGAATGTGACCATTGATCAACTTTCCTTTCTTAAACCCGGTCATCATATGAATCCTAGCCATCAAAGTTCCATGAATGTGCCTCATGCTCTTGTGGTTCCTTCCACTTCATCGGTCGTGTTTATCGAATTTGGACATCATGCCGAAGTTCCATCATTTGGAAACAGATATCTTCTTCCCATCATGGGGAAGCTTTGGGGACATATCTCTAGTATTTGGACATCATGTTGTGAAAATACAGCTGAAAATACTTGTGTTGAGCATAGTTTACTTCTGGTATCAAGCACATTAAAAAATAAAACCACTCATCAAGCATAGTTTACCTTTTGGTTTCAAGCTTGTGTAAAAATGAAATCATCTTTCAAGCAAAGTTTACCTTTGGTTTCAAGCTTACATAAAAAAGAAACCATCATTCAAGCATAGTTATTTTCAGTTTTAGGCTTGTGTAAAAACGAAACAGATCATCCCTCTAAGGTGACTCTTCCATCCTTTTTAGGACTTAAACCTTCATTTCATATGTCGTTAGATCCTCTTTCTTCCTTGGTCTTCGATGAACCTTTTCTTAGTGGTAGCCCAGAGTTTTAAGTTTGGTGAAGAAAAAATGAGTAGGTATATGAAACAAAGATTGGGGGGCATGTATTCAACCTCTTTATGTTAAAGTTTATCCACGGGATATTTTTTACTGGGGGCAAGTACCAACCTCTGGACATCATGTTGGGAAATTACTGCCAAAAAGACTCGTGTTGAGCATACTTTCTTTTAGTTTCAAGCTCGCTAAACCATGAAACAACGTATTGAGCACAAATCATTTTATGCTACAAGATCGTTAAAAAACGAAGCAGATATCCTGAGCATTCTTCCAACCGATATTCGAGCTCATTAAAAACAACAATATGGTGTCGAGCACTGTTCTTTTTCCCGTTTCAAGCTCACTAAAAAATGAAGTAGATCCTTCGAGCATTCTTTTCATTTTTTTTGCTCTGGTTAAAACATGAAAAGTGGTTTAAGCTTACTTTATTGCTTTTTCGTGCTCTATATTCAAACATGAAAAAGTTTCCTAACACTATTCTAAAATTTTAGTCATGCTCATTAAACCCTAGGACTAGGTTTTTGAGTCAAATTTTAATACTTTGTCAGACTCATTAGAACTTCTTACGAGAAATAAATAATAATAGAGTCCTCTTTAAGCTCTTTTCTGACTTAAAATGTGAAAAGATCGCCAGATGAGCTTGTCATATTCACACTTGTAAAAGGACTTGAAGAGTCATATTTATGACGGTAGTTTACCCCTTTTTCGATTCGAATTAACTAGTTGCGAAAAATGTATACTCTAGTTGTTGACTAGAAGAGTTCTCTAGGTTATTAGTTTATACTTTTTTCAGGCCTCAAAGACTAAATATTACAAAAAAGGACCCCTTTGAGTCTTCTTCAATTTCGTTCAAACTCCCTAAATGTGAATGACACCGAGTTTTCTTTCTTTGGACTCGTTAAAACAAACATTGAAATGAGTGTTTGTTACCCTCTTTGGACTCGTTAAAATGAAAATAGGCACTCATAAATCATGATGGGGAAAAAGGGAAGGGAAATATATTTCATTTTCAGTAATGCCAGTTTCTAGTCACCTTTGAACATGGCACATGTCTGCATTTCATTTAGTCAATTGGGTATTCAACTTTCCCCGGAGTTGACCCACTTTCATGAGTCATGTTACTCCTTTGAGTCTTTCAAAGAATGCATCATTCTGCATCACGTTGTGTCCTGGTATCTGCCTCATCAAGTCAATGCTGCCAAGTCTTCGGTCATGCCATCCGATGTTTAAAGGAAAGTTGTTTTTGAGACTTACCCCTTGCAGTCAAAACTACCTTTATGTCAGTTACCTTTGAGCTAGTCCTATGGTTACTTCATACTCAAATTCCATAAATTTGTTCCAATTTTCACGTCGTTGATGTGGGATTCGTCATGGCCCTCCTTCGACGATACTATTCCTATCAACTTCAACACATATTCTGGGAATTAGTCTTAAAAATGAAACAATACCTTAAGATCTGTATACATCAATGACAAATTTCCTCGCTTTCGGCAATAGGTTTACAACATTGACCTTTGATCAAAAGATTCAACCAAGTGTTCGACATCAAACCATCTATTCACATTCATAGGAATGTACTGGGGTACCTTGGGAATCATCGACATTAATGGTGATCTCTTTCACACTTGTTAACAATTTTCATCATTGGTTGGTAATCAAGTGGTTTCTACCATGTTCTACTTCAAGACATTTATTCGTATGGATATAATCATACTTTGTTAAATATGAGACGAAGACCCTAGGTGTATTTTAGCGCTCATTGCTTTCCCTAGGTTGCGATGGAGTATTTGTATGAGTCATGGCATGGATCCACATTTTTATGTTTTTGGTTGTGCTAAGATTTGCGTCTATGACATAGATCTACATTATATGTCTGGTATCTTATACAAGTTCGAGTCCTCTTCACATGAATCTACGTTGTATTCTAGTAGCCACGATTGTTTGTATCTCGCATGGATATGTGTTGTATTGGTCATTAGCCATGTTGTGAGTCACGTGGACATATATCAAAGTGTAAATGTACTGCAAGATGACCTTGGTTGTTGAATATTTTTTATCATTGGACTATTGATTCAAAGTGATAAATTGTTCCTACAAATCATTTTCCTATCCTTTCCCTCTATCCTCATGCTTTGGGGGGAATTCCGTTCCACATATTTCTTGTCAACATCATGTTATGAGACAAAAGCTCAGTATTTCTTGTCAACATCATATTTCTCAAACCTTGCCTTGGCAGAGCCTCATCCCTATGATTCAGGACACCTGAATCTCTAGATACATCATCTTAGGATCCTCCCTCCACATCTCCCATGAGATCCTCAACCTACCCTATCCTCCCATGCCTTTATTAACTAGTCTACCCCTCATGGGTAGAAGGACGAAGAATGTGTTATTACATCCAAATTTTTCCCAAATTTAGTTAGGCTAGTGAGTGGTTAGTAGGCAGCTTAAGGCTTTGAGGCAAGGCTCATTTGAGAAGAGTTATCAACACCAAGACATCGATTGTAAACTCTCTCTCTTTGTACTTTAATACAAATCTAGCTTCTTTCCCATAAGCATTTGTATGTTTGATTATCATGATGTGTTTATTGTCTAACTCCTTGGTCTTATTCATAGGATTGTAAACCATCTTGTTACTCTTATTTGGTTTGTGTTTTATTGTGTGTCTTACAGGTTATCCGCATAGATCAAGCACTTCAAGGATTAGACCGTTGTAGCCTATGAAAGGTAAGAAGAATAGTTAATTCAAGAAGTTTATTAATCATAGGAAAAGTTTCTTTATTTTGTACTCGTTTTTCTCTAGTTTTGAGTGTTTTGATCTAGGGAAACAACCTCTGTCAACATTGGATGAGAATTTATGGTAACAAGGATATGAGTTATGACATGAGAAAGGCATTTGAAGGAACATGTGTGGTGGACGATGGGGCATAAGATGGAATGCAAGTTGTGCCCCTAACATTCACATGTTTATGGTCACCTCCATAAG
The DNA here is from genome assembly GCA_001517045.1 of Pseudotsuga menziesii. Taxonomy (NCBI): domain Eukaryota; kingdom Viridiplantae; phylum Streptophyta; class Pinopsida; order Pinales; family Pinaceae; genus Pseudotsuga; species Pseudotsuga menziesii. Next base: position 25,329 of record LPNX010933272.1, read on the forward strand.
AATGAACACTAGGGTTAAGACCAGGCAAAAAATCCTCCCATGAATGGAGCAGAAGGAGCAATATGAAAACTCCCAAATCTATCAGCGAGGAAAGGGTCTACGGTGCCCCCAATCCCAACACTAGGATCCATACCAGGATCAACGAAAGATGACAAAATAGTATCAGTAAGGTCTGACATGCCAAACCTAAAATGAAATTTGGTAGAGGGAATGTGATGAGTCTTACTACTCGACCTTCCTAAGGAAGACCTCCGATGGGAAACTATAAAGTCTAACAATTAGGGTCGTGTATTATAGGAAGTGCCAACCCCGTGAGGTTCAATGTCAACCAGATTCCTAGGTATCAAGGCGATAGCATTCCCCATTCCAAAGGATGGAGAAGGAGGGAACTCAAGGTTCTCAGATGTAGTACTCATGATGAGAACATTGCATGAATCACAGGGCGTAATTTTTTTCCTAGAACTCCTAGTCCTCTTTCAAGGAGGAGGAGATCCACAAGGAGAAATTCCTACTAAAATTCGATATCAGCAGAGTGTCGAAAATCGATCCACAATGACTCAACAAAAATAACAAGACTCAAGAAATTGTGATACCTAAATCCATCTAGCACACAAAGAGCACACCCCTAAGAAAATCTAATTCAGATGAAAACAAGCCAAGAGGGAGGATAAATGAGCTCCTGAATGCAGCATGTATGTCTCGCCTAGGAGAGTCATGATAATCCCATACACTACAAGCGGAGGTGTGTAACCAATTATAGTGGCCCTCAGCTTCAACGCATATAGCAGTTGTTCTTTTCGACCCCTACCTGGTCAGGACACTCATCGAATAACCTCTACAAGTACCCCCAACAATACCTAGGTAAGGAAACTAAGTTCACCTCAATATAACCAATTCTTAGGTGGGAAATTGCAGGCGAGATCTACCGTATGGGAAGGGTAACAAACCCTGAAGCTCTAAAGAACCAAAGGTACCTCAAAATCCCCTAGATACGAATAAGATACTGGAAATATATTTGGCATTGAACAGAAAGTGGCAAGGGGCTATCCCCAACACTAATGTGTGCGTTGTCTCGTGCTTAACTCTTGTGTAAGAGGAGCCTCCTAAGAACACCAATTATACCAAGGATTTCAATTCTCACCTAGACAGACACCTAATTGTTTTATTTCATAGTCTTGGAAAATTTTACTCACAACACCCTATTCCAAGACTCTATAACCTAAGCTTGTTGGTGCACCTCTATCAAATAAAAGTGTAATCAATTTTATGTTAAGCATTAATTTTAATGGTTGTTATTACTCAAGGGTAATGAACGCACAACTAGTGATATTGTGACTCAACAATGAAATAAATATGCACACCCAAAAAACAATGCCAAGTGCAACTTGTTTTTAAACATGAAAAAGGGGGTATGCCACTGCATGAAATGCACAAATTTATTTTTCAAATGCCATTGCAATCATCCCTATATGAAATCCTGAACACTATTTCATCTAAGAAAACTTAATTCAAATACCATTTCAATGCAAATACATAATGCAAAACATGCCAAAAATAAAAATAGATTTGTATTTTGATCATAAATGTTATGAAAATGCAATAAACAGACTCTACAAAATCCCAGACCCTGCAACAAGTATCATACATAAGCCAAGCAAGACACTGAGACCAATATTTCTAATGCACTAATAATAAAACAAAAAGGATATAAATGACAAGAACACTTTTAAAGAAAAGAAAAGAAAAAGACGTCTTTAGACAACACAAAAACAGTAAACAATCACCACAGGCACCCAAGAAGACTCAACAACACTCACAACCCACCTAGAATCTCCCCAACATCAAGATCTCAGTCACAAATATGGATGTACATTGTTCATAGAAAACCCATGTGCATACACGACTGTATGTACTACAACCCGCGTGTATACGCAACTATTACCTCTATGACCCGCGTATACCAAGAGGTAGGTGGTAAAATGGTAGGCTAAGACTCTGATTACTTCAAAGGACTACCAATGGTTAACACACTCCTAAACGTGACACATAAATAGAGAGAAGCAGAGAGAAAATCAAGTACATTATGCACCCAAACCCAAAAAAATGGAAAGTCCCCAATGGAGTCGCCAATTCTGTCACGAAAAAAACTTCCTATGGATTTGGGTGGACCACAATAGATAGTATGACACCATAAATCAATCCACTTCCAATATGCTAAAGCTATAAACAAGACTAACACTAAGGGATGAGAAGTGTACCTTATTCCAAACATTCATAGAATATCCACATTGAGCTTTCAATCACACTTGTACCTACATTCCATCCTCAACAACAGCAAAATACATAAGCATGATAGATATTAAGTGCTAGAATCTAATCTAGCATATTCAAATCCAATATATAATCAAAGCAACTACCTCCATGGATAAAAATATTCATAGTTACACATATAATGGACAAGAAATTGATATTTCTATTAAATGTAAACATAGATACAAATGATAACCTCTGTCGGCGCCTCGTCGAAATCGAGAAACCAAGTCCTCCACCTGGGCCTCCACCATTTCAAACATTTTTATTAAGGCAAGCTCACAAAGACAAAGGTAAGCTTGGGAAAGAGCACCAATGGTTGCTCCAAGGACAAACGGATGCAGATTAAAGTATACAAGAATGGGGCACATTTCCACTATAGTATCTTTGCTCTCACAAGTTCTCCTCCTTCAATGCTTCCAAGTAGCTCAATATATATCCCCTCAATGAGAAGTGAAGGGTCAAATCAGAGTGTTTCTGGGCATATGGAAGATCAAGAGTCAATTTATTCGTTACTTGATGAGGGAAAGCTCCAAATATTTAGTTTTTGATCATATTTCGCAATGCACACGGGTCATAGTGGAGCAAGCTACATGTACACGCAAGATGTAAGCTAGTGACCCACGTATACCCATAAACATGACTTTTTAAAGGGATTTTACGGAGCATCAAAGTAATACTGAGCAAAGGGGGTACAAGGAGTCCGCATAGGGACATGGATAGGCCATAAAAACATGATATATCAAGCGTGGAAAATCATGCAATAACAACATGTGATTTGAATATGAGGTAATATTTTAATGTTTATTCTTAGCAATCATGGTTCTTCAACATATTCATTTCACGACTTATACCTGGGGACATATTTAGTTGTTGTTGATCTGGATTATATTTCTCGGTCAAATTTGTCTCATAGATATTTATCAAGAGTAACTGCCCAGGAAATAATTAATGCCAACAAGATAAAATCCTTCCAAATTTGGGTCCTTAAATTGTTTGTGCACTGATCTCCATGGTAATTATCTAGTTGTGATTCTTTCTAAAATAGATTGAGATATCTTCTTTCTCACATCTACAATCTTTTTCTGAGTTGATCTTGGGCTTAATAATGTTGAGATTTGATAGAAATATTGCATAACTATTTCAAAAATGTATCCTGCAATATTGGTGAACTGCCTTTACTTTAATCTCTGAGTTTGTAACATCCATAGTTGGATATTCTCAATTAACTTGGAATGAACCCATATTTTCTAAAATAACCCACATATCCGTAGATATAAAATGTTGGATAAATTGATCGATAAGTGATGATTTACAAGATAGACTTTCCCGTATATATAATTATTTAAAGGGTGTCTAATACAACTCTTCATAAAGAGTTACACATTTTCACTAATTGATATTATATTATTATATTATTATTGTTATGATTTCTCTCTCTCTCTCTCTCTCTCTCTCTCTCTCTCTCTCTCTATATATATATATATATATTGTATTATGTTATATTTATTATTTAGGTATGTAATATTGCCTNGTATGTAATATTGCCTCTCTCTTATGAAGGGTTTGTCCTCAAAGCCTTATAATGTGGTCGCATCATTCCTTGTGACGTTGTAGCTGATGAAACATGTCAATATGAACTTCTAAGTGTAGAGCATAACTTTCGATATGTTGATGGATCAATCCATCCTAAACTGATTTGTTGTTGATTGTTGGGATTCCCTACTGATATGTCGTCGGTAGATTTGATTACATTAGTACCATTATCTTTCAACAATTCCCACTTTCTAGAATACCCATTTATATGGTTGGGGTGTCGATAGGGAATTTTCACAATGTTATTTTCTTTCACTAGCGCCGTCTTTTGAGCATTGATATGTGTTGAACGTTGTATTTTTATAAGATCAACTTCATCTTGAACTGTGGCAAGGAGTAGATTTGTATTTGATTTTTTTTCTAACGAATACTTATCATTCTTAAGGTTCCTTAACATTTCACCTTGCGCTTGTTGATGTATTTGTAACTTCATAATGTATTCATCTATATATCTTATGTATTGTACCCCGATGTTTATTCCAATATGTGTCTGTAATGTATTTGAGTCATGTCATACCCCGATGTTCCTATCGGGAAGTTTCTATAATGTAACAAGTCATGTCAAGTCATTGTGGGTAAACCCTCCTATTGGTGAAAGGTTAAAGTCCCCGCAGTTGTGGGGCCCTAAGGTTATTAGACTATCCTAGAGAAGTTGATCCTATGTGATTCATTGTAATTCGGGGCAATAGTCCCCACCATTGTGTTAAGAATAGCCTCCTTGTTGGTTGGAGGAGGCAAAGTCCCCACAAGTTGTGGGGCACTAGGGGTATTAGACACTCCTAGAGATGTCGGCTCTAGTAATTAATTGTTAACTGAGGCCGACATGTTGGAGTGGGTTTCAAGTGAACGAAAGAATATAAATAGAGAGTGAGTCTCTTTATTTATCACACACACACATTCATTGGGGTGCATGAGTGAGAGAGAGAAGTTGTTGGGACAAGAGAGAGACTGCTACTGTCGGGAGATCATCTTTATGTTTTCGAGTTTTACTTTTGGTGTTGATTCTATCTCTGAGGAAGTTGAGGGGTTTTCTCCAATTATGGTTTCCCACTCTCTATTTATCACACACACACATTCATTGGGGTGCATGAGTGAGAGAGAGAAGTTGTTGGGACAAGAGAGAGACTGCTACTGTCGGGAGATCATCTTTATGTTTTCGGGTTTTACTTTTGGTGTTGATTCTATCTCTGAGGAAGTTGCGGGGTTTTCTCCATTTATGGTTTCCCCAAGGATAAACACTGTGTTCATTGTCGCTTTTGTTTTATTGATGCGCTTGTTATTCTCTCAGTTAAAGATCCTAATGTAATGCTAGCTTGAATGATAAAAATCTAACATGGTATTAGAGCTAACCTGAGAAGAAGACATTGAGCAACTGCAAAAGCTAGGGCTTATTAATTTTTGGGTCTCTCTCCACAATCCATTAGCAAAAGTATCCTAGGCTGACTCTCCATTGAAGGGCACATCTTTCTGTCGAATCAAAATTTGATTTTGAACATTTTCAGTTTTGGTGCGGGAAATTAGGGCTTCTTATAGAAGACGAATTTTTGAGTGAGCCCAACATAGGATTTCTCTCCTCATCAAAATCGAAGTTTAGAGACCTGTATCAAGATTTTTGGTTGGGTGGAACTCCAGGAAAGTCAAACCCTAGTTTGACCCCGAGCAAGAAAAACCCTAAATACTAAAACTGCTAAGTTTTGGTACATTTGCTATATCTTGATATTAGCAAAGGATCAGGAGCTGAAAATTTCCAAGGCCGAAGATAAACTCTTGATCGTATCCAAAATTCAGCCTCCGATTTTCTATATTATGGAGATATGATCTCTCCAAGTTAGGGTTCTAGCCTTTTCCAGAATTCATGCATAAACAAGACACCTCGGGAGCATTGCTATACATTTCTAAAGATGTTCCAGAAAGCGCGTGGACTATACTTTCTATGGTCCGAGATTCAGACTCAGAAGATGAACCAGTGACATGTGGCAATCTGTACAACTTCGTTGTTCTGAACAGTCCTGTAATAGGTCACCTTGGGAAAACAATCATAAGTCCCAATTGGTGAAACCAATTCTGATGAAACATGTGGTTTTGGATCAGGGACATGCGAGTATACCTTAGTGCAAAGTTTTAGACATAGAGAACCAGTAATTTCAGAGATACCGCAAAAACAGTAACGGGCATTTCTGCAGGAGAAATTAGAAAACTAGGGCTTCCTGTTCCGGGAGCTTCCCTCCATTGTTTTCAGAAAAGGAGTACATTGGAAAGCTCCATTTGAAGAGATATATATTTCTATCTAATCAGATCTGAAAGATTCCAAGTTTTTAAAATTAGGGTTTCTCTGACAAACCCTAGATCAGCAAGCTCCGGAACCAAGACAGATACCTCAAATCAGTAAGATCTAATCTTTTGGTATTTTCATTTGACGTTCTCATTTCCAAGTGATCTATCACATCAGCTTGATGATAAGCTTGGTGAAGTTGACAACTTCCAAGCATGGAAGTATATGATCTCATTCAATCAAATGAATTGGACACCTACATGAGTAGAGAGGTTCCAGTTCCAGAGGAAGATGAGGCTAGAAGCCTTACACAAGAAGAACTTGGTCAAGGCCAAGAAGATCATTGTTGATTCAATCATGGATCACCTTGTACCACAAGTGTCTCCCCTAAAGACATCGAAAGAGATGTTTGATTCATTGACCAAGATATTTGAAGGGAAGAACATAAATTGGAATATGACCTTAAGAAACAAGTTGAAGAATGTGAAGATCCAGAATGTAGAGACTATACAGTCATAAGGGTCTCTCAAATCAAATAAAAAATTGAAGCGGTAAAAGAAGAAGTGAATAATGAAAAAGTAGTGATAGCTATCTTGAATGGCCTCCTAGGGTCATGGGATTCATTCATTCGAGTAATGTGTGCCAGAAGGAAGTGATTACTTTCAGCAGACTCTGGGAAGAAGAAGAAGCTCGACTCATAATAAGAGAAGAGAAGATGGGATCAACTGAAGATCTAGCTCTCACCATCGAAAGAAGATCCCTGAAGTGATGAGGAATATGAAGACCTCAACTCTTGAAGAACCTTTTATTCATCTCAGCATTTGGATAAGAAACGATGCTATTATGAAGATAATGGAGCTAAAGGCTCAAGAAGTCTACCCACGAAACAAATAAAAATAAGTATTCAATTGTCATTTCATGATATTGTTATGCATTTGTCTATATTCAGTTGATGTATTATGCATGATAGAATGTTTGCATTAATGACACTACTAATATGCATGTGATGGGTAAGTAGCTCATGGTGCTATACAATTCTCCATTGCTACGTATCTAGAATGAAACCTCTTTGCTGACATATTGGATTAGTGCACAATCTCAATGTTGTCCCGGTGAAGATGGAAGGCATCTAGAAAAGTTTCTGTGAGATATGGATGAATGTTGTATTGGTTAAAGTAGTTGCATGCTCATATATTTATAAGAATTTGCCATTGTGAATATGCCTTATGAAATGTTTCTAACCATACAAATGCATTTGAATTGTAGGAAAGATTGCGTACATAATCGCCTACAAGCAAAGAAGGATGAGACTTGTTCCAAAGAACAAGTAACGATAGTTCAAGATGAAAAATAATATAACGAATGCAGCGACATCATTAATGTAGAACCTTCCAAGAAGAAAGGGAAGACCAGTTCAAGAAGAATGATGTCTAGGATGCAGTATAGATACGTAAAGGGAAGTTTGTAGTTCCATCATGTAGTAGATGGAAACATCTTGGGATACAAGGCAAGATTCGTAGCACGAGGCTTCTGTAGAAAAGAAGGCATAAATTACGAAGAGACATTTGCAGCCACTGGAAGTGAAGTCACATGACAGGCAGAATCATGTGTGCAAATGAGAGAAGGCTTTGTACAAGATCAGAAGACACCCATGGGATAACACACACATGAGGAGCTTAATGAATATCTTAACCTTTTTTACAAGGTTGATAAAGGATGACAAGCTCACAGATGGGTGCAAGAAGAATGCTTTCAAAGATAGAGGATCTTGGTATCCAGTGACCCTAGATGGATACATAGAATATTTGTAGCATAGGAAGCTACTTGTCACTCCGGTACAGAATGTTTCAGTGCATAGAGTACGAAAGACAGAGGGAGTATGATGCTTCAGAGGGAGTGACTACAAAATATCCTAAGGTTCGACATGGTACGACAGGATGGACAGATTACTGATGACTGTAGGATTTACTGAGAGTAAAGTGGATTTCAACCTTTGCTTCAAGGTTGAAGGCGGAAGACCAGTGATGCTCCTGTGATGTGTCGATGCACTATTTTCTAGGCATGGAGGTGTGGACAAGGAAAGTATGCAGTAGAGATCCTGAAGAGTTTTGGGATGATGGACTGCAAGGCCATGACCACACCTATGGCATCGAACATGAAGCTATTGAGTGTTGCTTCATCAGAGTTGGTTGATGCCACGATGTATTGTCAGATGATTTATTTCTTGATATACCTAACAAATACGAGACCAGATATTTGCTTTGTTGTGAACACATTGAGAAATGTTCACTTGATGATTGCAAAGCATGCAGTGAGGTACCTGAAGGGTACAGTTGAGTATGGGCTCAAGTATGATATGAATCAAAAGATTAACCTAGAGGGCTATGTGTATTCGTATTGGGCAGGCAGTGCCATTGATAGGAAGAGCACTTTGAGGTGCTACTTCAGTATGAGATCAGGTGTGATCTCTTGGTTTGACAGGATGGAGTCCTGCATGGCACTAAGTACAGCCAAGGAAAAAGATGTTGCCACTTGCTATTTGGGAGGTAGTATGTTTCTTTTGAAAACTAGTATTTGATTTGATTGATTTGACTTGCATTTTTGGTATGATGCAGAGAGGAGCAGTGAAGCTCTAGTTTGTGATACAGATCGAGATCTCTCGAAAGAGGGAGTTCTAGCATAGCTGGTAAGACAGGTTGTCTGAGCATAAATCATGGTGAAGCCCGTAGGTTACTCAGACGTAATCGGTCCTGTAGGTTGTCCTCGGATGTAATAGGTCCTAGCGAAGCGCGCAGGTTATCCTTGGACATAATCAGACCTGATGTGATTATATGCTAGAAATGGCCATAGTGAAGTTTGAGTACTTCAGGGAGAAGCTTGGTGTTCTCCAGATCAAGGTTCCCTCCAAAGGGAAGTGATGATTTCGTAAGCCCTTCTGACATGGTGACAGGATTGGTTCCTTCCATGGTTAGATATAAGTGTTGTTCCCTTCTGACATGGTGAGAGGATTGGTTCCTTCCATGGTCAGATGTAAGTGTTGTGCCCTTCCGACATGGTGAGAGGATTGGTTCCTTCCATGGTCGGATGTAAGAGTTGTGACATGGTGAGAGGATTGGTTCCTTCCATTGTCAGATGTGTGTGATGATCCCACATCCAACATTAAAAAGGGCTAGCTCTATGAAGACACATCTAGTATGAAAAAGGACTAGTTATGTGTAGATCCCACGTCCAGCATGAAAAAGGGTTGGCTCTGTGAAGACACATCTAGTATGAAAAAGGACTAGCTCTATGTAGATCTCACTTCCAGCATGAAAAATGGCTGGCTCTGTCAAGACACATCTAGTATGAAAAAGGACTAGCTCTGTGTAGATCCCACATCCAGCATGAAAAAGGGCCTTTGTGTAGATCCCACATCTAGCATGAAAAAGGGCTGGCTCTGTGAAAACACATCTAGTATGAAAAAGGACTAGCTCTATGTAGATCCCACATCCAGCATGAAAAAGGGCTGGATCTGTGAAGACTCATCCAGTATGAAAAAGGACTAGCTCTGGGTAGATCCCACATCTAGTATGAAAAAGGACTAGCTTTGTGAAGACTCATCTAGTATGAAAAAGGATTAGCTCTCGGTAGATCCCACATCTAGTATGAAAAAGGACTAGCTCTGTGAAAACTCATCTAGTATGAAAAAGGACTAGCTCTGTGTGATGATACATCAAGTATGAAAAAGGACTGGCTCTGTAGATGTACATCCAGCATAAAAAAGGGCTGGCTCTGTAGAACTTCCTGTGACGAGAAGAATCAAGAGATAGCACCCGTGATGATCCAGTGATGATGTCTAGTGATGATCCAGATCCAGTGATGATGTTTAGTGATGATCCATATTGAGTGATGATCCAGATCCAATGATGATGTCCAGTGATGATCCAGATCGAGTGATGATCTAGATCGAGTGATGATCCAAATCCAGTGATGATGTCCAGTGATGATCCAAATCCGAAGATGAAGATGACTTGAAGAAAAAGATGACTTGAAAATAAAGATGACTTGAAGATGAATATGACTTGAAGATGAAGATGACTTGATGATGATCCAGATGATACAGAGAATAAGACTTGTGCTGATATATTGTGTCGAGAGAATACCTTCCTAGTTAAAAGGGAGTGTTGATGTATTTGTAACTTTGGAATGTATTCATCCGTATATCTTATGTATTGTACCCCGATGTTTATTCTGGGATGTGTCTGTAATGTATTTGAGTGATGTCATACCTCGATGTTCCTATCAGGAAGTTTCTATAATGTAACAAGTCATGTCAAGTCATTGTGGGTAACCCTGCTATTGGTCAAGGGTTAAAGTCCCCGCAATTGTGGGCCCCTAGGGTTATTAGACTATCCTGGAGAAGTTTACCCTAGCTAAGTCATTGTAAGTCGGGGCAATAGTCCCCACCATTGTGTTAAAGATAACCTCCTTGTTGGTCGGAGGAGGCAAAGTCCCCACAATTTGTGGGGCACTAGGGTTATTAGACATTCCTAGAGATGTCGGCTCTAGTAAGTAATTGTTAAGTGAGGCCGACATGTTGGAGTGGGTTTCAAGTGAACGAAAGAATATAAATAGAGAGTGAGTCTCTCTATTTATCACACACACACACACACACACTCATTAGGGCGCATGAGTGAGAGAGAGAAGTTGTTGGGACAAGAGAGAGACTACTACTGTCGGGAGATCATCTTTATGTTTTTGGATTTTACTTTTTGTGTTGATTCTATCTCTGAGGAAGTTGCGGGGTTTTCTCCATTTATGGTTTCCCCGAGGATAAACACTATGTTCATTGTCTCTTGTGTTTGATTGGTGTGCTTGTTATTCTCTCAGTTAAAGATCCTAATGTAATGCTAGCTTGAATGATAAAAATCTAACAGCGCTTTTTCATCATATTTAAGTTCAGAATGTGATCTATTAAATCTTGTTTACACTTCTTAAGGTGATTATTCTCTTTCATATTTTCTAATAGTTTCTTATGAAGATCTTGATTCTCCTCTTCTAGCTTTTGATTGTATTGTGCCTTATCCTTCGCCTTCTTGATTTGCAAAAGTAATTTATGATTATGATCTCATAGATGATACATCTCTTCTTCTTTACCTGTAATAACCTTGGAAAGCCTTTTGTATCGTCTGTATTGATTTCTCATTCCCTGCAACAACATTTTTTATATTTCTTTGAATTCTTCAGATGATGTGACCTCTGATTCCGTCTTCATGTTAATTTTTGACAATGTGATTTTTTTATTTTTGTAGGGGAATGTCAGAAACTTTTTTTCATCATTTAAGATAAAGGTCCCCAATTTTTTTAGCCACGGTAATCCTAAAACTAGGTCACCATCACTCTTCCACAAGAATTTAACTTTAAATTGCGAGACATTGGTATAATCTCCAATATTCCATTGTAAACCGCTTATTGCATATTCTTTGTTTTTACAAAAGTCTAACCTTTCACATATATTTGAGTTTGGAATCGATAACTCATTAGCAAATTCATCACTAATATAATTATTGCTCCAGGAGCAATAGAAATAGTGATGTTTTTTTCTCTAATCGTTCCTTTTATTTGGAATAACTTTGAAACATAAGTTTTAAAGTGCTTGAAAATATTCCTTGTTTTTGTCACAATACTCCATTTTGTTATGCTTCTTATCCCAAGATATATAAAAAAAGAACATATTTTATCTTGTATAGTATACTATAGTTTTCAATAATTAGTTTCTTCCCCTAAGGACTTCTTGTAGATTGGGTGGTTGGGAGGAATGATTGTTACTTTCTCCGTCTAAGTTCAAATCTCACTTGCTTCTTAGTAGTAATTATTATGCACTTTTAGATTTTTTTGTTAGGATATTTAGACACTTAGGAGTTAATTAAGATCAACTTGTATAATATATCCGTTAGGTAAAAGTGTGTTTCTTTAGTATGCATTTGTAAATATTCTAATCTGACGGTCACGATATGTTCTAGACATAAGAGTGATGTAGCGATTCAACTTCTCTTAGATCATACCTACCATTGATCCGTGGCTTAACACCCGATTGGTCTATGATCTCTATTTAAATAGCATAGAGGGTCCTTGGCTAGTTGATCGATTATGAAAAGCTCATATGTAACTTTCTTTTTTTGCATAATAAATTGTTGGGGCCGTGGATTGTTTCTCTCTCGAGGGTTTTAACCACGTGACAAACATCAGTGTGTTGATCTGTGATCTATTTGTGTGAAACAGTTGCTCAAGGTGTTCGGTCTTTTGGGAGTACCATATGTACCCGAACATTGTATCAAAGCGTTTATGAAGAGTCGCTTTCGGTTTTGATCAAGATCTGGAACCGGTGTTGCTAAAACTTTGAAAGGGTTTCTGGTTCTGGATTTTCTGTGCATTTGTGGCCTATGGGATCTGTTCCATTGCGTCCGAAGCATCGTTTCCATTGGTAAATAGTTTTCGTTTCATCGAAAACTATTTCCGTTTGTTCCAGAAACACCCATTTAGGCAAATATGAAGATATAATGTTACAGTGATGGATTTGTTTTATTAATCTCATATTTTATTAGTTTATTATTAGATCTTTATTGTTTTAGTCTCGGACTGTTGCCTTCCTTGGATGCGTATGCTCTTTGTCGTGCACCTTGTGCGATCACGGCGAATCAGAAACAGTAAGGGAAAGTTTTTTTTCTTGTCTTCTTGGCTATGTATGCTCTTTGACGTGCACCTTGTGCGATCACGGCAAATCAGAAACAACGAAAAAACTTGAAAATGTAGACTTTCCGGGTAAACTAACCAAGATCTAACCCCATTGTGTGGAAATTTTTTTTTTGTAATTTGCAGGAAAAAAAGGCAAACACAAAGAACGAGAGAGAAGAGTAAAACAAAAACCCTTTCCTCTTTCCATTCTTTTACGTACCTTTTAAACTTAGCTCACTTGGTCCAAAGTTGCTTTCTTCCTTAATAGGTCTTGAGTTCAAGTCTTATTAAGATACTTTTTAGTGCATGCAATTTCTATTTTCAAGTTACTTTATTGTAAAAGTACATCTCACATAAATACAATAAAATAAAAAAGTGAGTCATTTAAGTCTTTTAATTTATTGTCACACTATTTAAAAGTAACATTATTGTAAAAGTGAACATCACTTATTCTACAAAAGTGATTCACTTAAAAGCAATTTTATTGTAAAGTGATTGTCAAATGTTTATCTTGGGAAGAGGAGGGTTCTTTTTTTTAATTGGTCAAGTTAATATCTGCCACGTCACTATTGGGGACATCTTCAACATTTTCTTTTATCAAGCATAACTTCATCATTCAAAATCAGTTTTCAATGCCATTTTTTTAACCGCATAATTTTTCTAGCTCTTTGCATCCAGATAGTTAGTTTATGTTGTTTCAACCATTATTTTATAGTATCACTGCTCCTTGTGATATTATACTTACAAATTTTAACTATTTCTCATGGAAATCTCGTATGGAGGATGTTCTGCGAAGTAGGGGACTTTTCAGGATAACCTCAGGGAAAGAAACAGAAGCTATTGATGATGATAAGAAAATTAAATGGGCAAATAGATGTGATGAAGGTCATGGATTGATTGGGATGTCAATCTCTATTTATTTGGTAAACACTATGAGGTCAGGATCATCAACTTGAGAATGAATTGATTTCCTTGAATCCAAATGATTTTTCATGCATTCAAGACTATTTATCTAAGTATAAAACTCTTAGACTCTTATGTGCAAAATGCAAGATTAAGAAAAAAGACAAATAATGTATTTATCATATTATTTCCAAACTTGGACCTGCATATTTTGTTTTTATATCTACATTCTACTCCATGAAAGAATCCTTGACTGCAGCTAGCTATCAAGAGCCTAGTCTTGAAT
>LPNX010933272.1:39614-59731 GCA_001517045.1 Pseudotsuga menziesii
ATGCCTTATTGTCCCAACAGAAAGAAAAGTCCAAACCTCCCAAGAAACAAAATTTTCGCAATAATAAGCCAAACAACAAGGGTCCCAAACCCTCTCAGTCAACTCCTTCTTTAAAAATTGACAAAGGATCCAAGCCAAAAGGAAAGAAGACTTAGCGTCATTACAATTTTTGTGGGAAAGATAATCATGATAAATCTAAGTGTTTCAAAAAGATGCCAGCCTTGGAAGCAGCAATGAATAATCATCACATCAGCATAGATTTGTCTTCAGAATCTAACTCTCATGGACATGCACTTTGTGCTTTTGATTACTCATATACTACATCTTCTTCTTCTACTTCAAATGAATGGCCCATTGATTCTAGAGCATCTTATCATATGGCTAAGGATCAAGCCATCTTTTCTACTATGCATGAATGTAACACCAAACAAATATTTGTTGGTGATGATATATCTCTATGTGTTGTAGAATCTGGAACAATTCCAGTAGAAAATGGCCATTTCAGTGATGTACTATGTGTTCCAAAAATTTCCTGCAATTTGTTATCAGTCTATCAAATTACTCATTCGGGTGAAGGTAAAACTATGACGATTACACCTCACCAAGTTGTAATCAAGGATTTTAAAAATCCTCAAAATGTCCTTGCTACTAGAACTGTTGATGATATTATCAGGCTGTACAAATTTAACAACTTTGGGTCATCACTTTTTATTTCAGTTTTTGTTGCTCATAGTGATAACTTGAGCAAACTTTGGCATGAGTGATTTGGTCACTTAAATTATCGCTCATTGCAACAACTATGTAAAAACAATATAGTGACTGGTCTTTCGATGGTATCTTGCAAGGATGGTGTTTGTTCCAGTTGTGTACTTGAAAAACATCATTGGGACAGTTTTGACAAAGGTGCCTCCTGGCATGCCTCGGTTCCCTTAGAGCTTGTGCATAGTGACTTATGTGGTCCTCTTCCATCTGCTTTCTTTTTTGGTTTCAAATATTTCTTAAATTTCATTGATGACTACTCCAGACGCACTTGGGTTTACTTCCTAAAACTTAAAAGCGAAGTATTTAACATGTTCTTGGCCTATAAGGCCCTTGTTGAAAAACAATCTGGTCGTCAAATTATTAAGTTAAGATCTGACAATGGAGGAAAATATGTTAACAACAAGTTCACTACTTTCTGCACTGAACAAGGAATCCAACAACAACACACTGTTCCATATACACCACAACAAAATAGTGTAGTTGAACGGAAGAACCGCACTTTAAAAGAAATGGTTAATTGTATGATCCAATCTAAGGGACTAAGTCTTCAATATTGGGTTGAGGCCATAAATTATGCAAATTACATAGTTAATCGCACACCCACTAAAGTTTTACAAGGTATAACACCGGAAGAAGCATGGAGTAAAATTAAACCAGATGTAAGTCACTTTCGTGTGTTTGGTTGTGAAGCATGGGCTCACATTCCAGATGAAAAACGGAAAGCATTGCAGCCTAAAAGTGAAAAGTGCATATTTGTTGGATATTCCAAAGATGTAAAAGGTTATAGACTTCTTCAACCCCATTCACATGATATAATCATTAGAAGAGATGTTAAATTTGATGAAAATCTCTTGGCCTGGGAGCCTAACTTGGTCGGTGTGCCATCTTTGGCCTGCGAGCCTGATCGGCGATTGTGCCTTCTTCTTCTTCTTCTTCTTCTTCTTCCAACTTCCTTGACATGTTTCCAACTCCAGTTTCTGATGATGACAGTGAGAATGAAAATCCACCTCCGCCTGCTCATGTTCCTCCAATTGCACCAACACCAATACTTCCTCGATGGGTCCGTTCAACATGTGAAGCAACTGGTGATCTTGCCGGTGATCCTAGAGATCAACGTCGAACACATTCTCAATTTCAGCGAGCCTCTTCTCTTTTGGCTCAAGTTTCCAAGAATCATGATCCAGAAACTTTTGCAAAAGCTTCAAGAAATCCGGATTGGGATGCAGCTATGAATGAAGAATATCATTCCTTAATGGCGAACGATACTTGGGATCTTGTTCATCTTCCAAAAGAAAGAAAGCTTGTCAGATGTAAATGGGTCTACAGAACTAAGTATGAATCAGATGGAAGTGTTGAAAGACTTAAAGCAAGGTTAGTTGCCAAAGGTTTTTCCCAAGTTGAAGGGATTGACTACAATGAAACCTTTGCTCCTATCGCAAAAATGAATTCCATCCGCCTTGTTCTTTCCCTTGCAGCCTTACATAACTGGGAATTCCATCAAATGGATGTTAAGTCTGTCTTTTTACATGGTGATTTACAGGAGGAAATTTACATGGAACAACCTCCTAAATATGTTCAGGATAACTCTATCCTTGTCCATCTCCTTAAGAAATCCTTATATGGCCTTAAGCAAGCTCCTAGAGCTTGGTATGCCAAAATGGATAGCTTTATCCTTCACACTGGTTTTTCTAGATGCCCTTCTGACCCCAATGTCTATACCAAGAAAGTAGGAAACCATCTCATCATACTTGTTATTTATGTTGGTGATCTTATCCTTACTGGTAGTGACCCTAAACTTATAACCCATGTGAAATCCAGTCTTAAGCAAAATTTTGAAATGTCAGACTTAGGACATTTGCATTATTTTCTTGGTCTCCAAGTCTTGCAAACCAAAGAAGTAATCTTTTTATCCCAGTCTAAGTATGCTTGTGACCTTCTTTGTCGCTTCCACATGGAAGATTGTAAACCAGCCCCTTCTCCCTTCCAATCTGGAGTCAAACTTTCTGCCACTTGTACTTTCCCTGAAGTAGATGCCAACTTGTATCGTCAACTTGTTGGTAGTCTTTTATACTTGACTCATTCCCGTCCTGGACTTTCCTTTTCCGTTGGTCGTGTTGCCCATTATATGCAAACTCCTCATGAAAGTCACTGGAAAGCAGCAAAAATAATACTTCGATATATTCGAGGTACAATTCAATTTGGGATTCATTACAGTACAGGGGGGAAACCTTTGTTGGCTGGTTTCACTGATTCAGATTGAGCCGACGATCCTGATGATCGAAAGTCTACTGCAGGCTATGTTTTTAGTCTAGGATCTGGACCTGTCACTTGGGCTTGTAAGAAACAACAAGCTCTTGCTCTTTCTTCAGCAGAAGCAGAATATCAAGCCACAGTTAATGCCAGTCAGGAAGCTTTATGGCTTCGACAGAGCTTTTTAGAGTTTGGATTCGAGCAGCAGCAGCCTACTCCACTTTGGTGCGACAATCAAAGTGCCATCAAGCTTGTTAAAGATCCAGTTCTACATCAGCGCAGCAAACACATTGAGCTACACATGCACTTCACCAGAAATCTTGTTCATAATCGTGTTATTGAAGTGCTATATTTCCCTACAGATGATCAAGTTGCAGACATCTTCACCAAGTCTCTTACATAAGCAAATTTTTCTAAACTTCAGTCTATGTTAGGAGTACAGGAATGTGTCCTTAAAGGGGGATAGGCTCTAATGCCTCCTTCCTTCTCCTAATAGTGTCACTTTTGTAAATCATTCAATCATATCCCAAGTTTTTCTTAAGGGGGGGTGTTAGGATATTTAGACACTTAGGAGTTAGTTAAGATCAACTTGTGTAATATATCCGTTAAGTAAAAGTGTGTTTCTTTAGTATGCATTAGTATGCATTTGTAAATATTCTAATCCGACGGTCATGATATGTTCTAGACATAAGAGTGATCCGACGGTTCAACTTCTTTTAAATCATACCTAGCATTGATCTGTGGCTTAACACCTGATTGGTCTATGATCTCTATTTAAAGAGCATAGAGGGTCTTTGGCTAGTTGATCGATTATGAGAAGCTCATATGTAACTTTTTTTCTTTTGCATAATAAATTGCTCCAAGTAGCTATTTGGCTGGGGTTGTGGACTGTTTCCCTCTCGAGGGTTTTAACCACATGACAAACATCGGTGTGTTGATCTGTGATCTATTTGTGTGAAGCGGTTGCTTAAGGTGTTTGGTCTTTTGAGATACCCTGTGTACCCGAACATTTTTTTCCTTTAAGTTTTGTAAAATGCCAGTAGGTTGGGTGGTTGGGAGGAATGACTGTTACCTTCCTCACCTAAGTTCAAATCTCACTTGCTTCTTAGTAGTATTCATTATGCACTTTTATATTCAAACCCAAACCCACTTATTAAGAAACCACATGTGGTTTCACTTTTACCCTTTCTTTTTTTTACTTTTCTTTTTTTATTTTTATTTTTTTATGAACAATGTCCTATTTTTTTGGGAAACCCTGGTAGTGGTTAAAAACCAAATTTACACAAAGCGTAAATAATGTCCAAGGGTCGTATAGCTCTGATACCAATGTAACATCCATAGTTTGATATTCTCAATTAACTTGGAATGAACCTGTAATTTTTGAAATAACCCACATATCCACATATCCATAGATATAAAATGTTGTATAAATTGATAGATAAATGATGATTTACAAGATAGACTTCCACGTATATATAATTATTTAAAGGGTATCTAATACAACTCTTCATAAAGAGTTACACCTTTTTACTAATTAATCTTATTGTTGTTATTATCGATATGATTTCTATATATACACATTGTATTATATTATATTTATGTATTTATTGTTGTTATTATTTAGATATGTAACAGAGTCAAATTGGAATTTCCACGTGGTGATTTGATGACACACTGCTTTATTTCCTCGGTTATATTTGGTCAAGAAAGATCTATTGTGAAATGATGGAGTGCAACATTTTCTCACAATCTTAGTTTGGAGACACCTTCCCTCAGATTTGGTGATATGCTCTTTTGACGAACTGCTAGTTTTTTGCTTTGGCAAATCGTGGAACTCGAATTGTGGCTTAATGCATGAATTTGGAATTTATCAATGGAGTGGTAGTTATAACATAAGATGGAAATGGTAATTTTAATGGAAACAATATCGAGATGGGGTGGGAGCGAGAGTGGAATGGTGAGGTGGATGGATAGGTTAGGTGAGATAATGAATGGGATAGATAGGTAAGAGAATGAATGGGATGAAGTGTGGAATTATTTTGTAAAAAACAACTTTATAAAATGATTTTATATTAAAAGTTATATTCCACTAAATGAAATTGAGCCATGAAAACGAATGCTTAAGAGATACAACATAATATTTAACCGACTTTTATGCATGGATATGAGGCATCAACGATCGTGAGATGAAACCTTAATAGCAAAAAAATGGGCAAATATGACAAAGTATTGGAAGAATAGGAAAATTTGATGCATAATAGTGAAAATAATGCAGACTCGGAGATAATCACTTTGGAGAAAATACTTGTGAACATTTTGGCAGTGAAAATTGGAGTCCCTCTTTATATGTACGCTTAGAGAATGTAAAAATTTTGATGGGGCAGATTCTGGTGCCAACATCTGGTTTTGGATGGGATGAAGTCCTCCTTGCGAGGATTCAAGAACATGTTGACCATGTGCCTTTTGCTGAACTATCTATGACATTTGCAACCTGCATTGCTCATAAAACTTTGCTTACCATTCACTGCAAACCACGACTGCCCTGTAATTGAGAATATGGAGTGCTAGTACTCAACTGGGTTGCAGTCTTTCATCGCATTCCCAACCTGTTCCAAAGCTTGCATCCCTTCTCTTCTAATTGCTAAAAACAAACTAAAACTGCTCACTGCAAACCAAACTTGTTAAAGGAAAACCTTACACTGCAAAACTGAAGGAAATGCTTGAAGCATCAAGCTTATTTATTTACAACTCATACACCAATCTTGCAGACAACAAACTGATCATTTATATACAAACTTCCAATGTAGCTAAGCTGGACTATCAAATTGATTGTCTTCTTTGCAATTGAATGAAAAGATACTGAAATAATACACACTTTGCCAAAGAGACTGGATTAGCAACTACCTACTGCTGCAATTTGTTTGCAGTCCCAATGCTGCAACATCAAAGACTCATGAAGAAATTTATTCCATATAAGACACCATTGAATCTTAAAAATCATGATACATCTCCAACTGATTTAAGAAAATAAATTGTTGCTCTTCCTTTGGCGGAGAACAAAACATGACGGGCATATCTGGTATTTTATCATCATTACCTTCACCGCTTTCCAAATAATCAAATTCATAGATATTACACATAAATTTTATGCTGTAAAATACAGTGTGCATTAACTCAGAAAACCGTGTCTTATAAGAGGTATAAATGTTATTATAAACAAGAAAAAAATATGATCGCATGTATTAGCATCAAGATATTTTGAAACGACAACTTCTTCTTCAATAGGCTGATTACTAACTTTTGAAAAATCATCCTCATAATGATCAACACTATCAACCTTATAAGAATCAATCAAAAAATTGATAGAAAAATCATCTTTATATTCAAAACTTGAAGTATTTTTTACTACATAGTTATCTTGCTGAACATATTCTTGTTCTTGTTCCAAATCTTCATTTATGTTTTGATCTACAAGCTTTCCACAAGCTCGTAAGTTGTCTTCAACCTTTTTGGCATCCAAAAACATATGTTGAAAGGAATATGAACTCCTTTCTATGAGATGGAGGACTAACTCATGATGTTGATGAGTTAATGCATAATATAACATGGAAAGTTTTTCTGAGGGTTTGATCTCCTCGGGCATGCTGAGATTAAAAATTAAAAGTCTCCAATTGAACTCAGTAATAACCTCACTCTCCTCTCTTCTTAAAGCATTCAAACTCAATTAAATATTGATTGAAGGATTTGTTCTCACCCCAATATTTCAGAATTGTATTATAAAACTCAGTCCATGAACAAATCGAACTAGCTTTTAAATTCCTAAACCAAAAAGCAACATCTCCCGGCAAAGATTTAGAAAATAACCTCATAACAACATTCCCTTGTAAAATCTCAAAATTGTCAATGAAATTGTGGAAAGCTTCCAAGTGCTTTGATGCTGTGACATGGTCGTCTCCAGTAAACAAAGGCAGATATTTAAAAAGCTCGGGAGGGTAAGGATGAAGAGTAGATGACGACCTTAAAGATTTAAAATTTCTCTCTCTAATTCTAGACTGAAATTCAATGAACTGAAAGTAAGGTTCAGGAGATATTTCATCTTTTGCATGTCTTTCAGATGAAGGAATATAGTCAACATCTATAATGCAATGAGAATCCATACTTTCTTCTTCCAAAGAGAGATATGAAGGTTTATGATCATCAGAGTAAACAAAACAAAGAATGATTCTTTTGGCATGCAATGGGAAAGGCAAGAAAGAGTTGATGAACAAGAACAAAAGCTCACGGAGGAAACTAACAAGTTGATGCCTGGTTTTTTCCCTTGTAGCTCTTCATCTTTTAATCAACAAATTGTTTTTCTAATGGAGTCTTATGATTGTGGAGCCGCCAATGAAAGATTTGTAGTGAAACTTGTGTCTGCCTCTTGTTCACCATCAAGAAGAGGATCTACTCAATATCAGAACCCTAGGGAAGATGGCTTCGTTACTCCGTTCCTGACAACAACATCAAAAGATGTTTGTCCTAAAATCTGCACTTGACTACAAGAGCAGATAGCGTAGGCATCTCATATTTTGGAATCTGGATTTTAAAATGGGATGATGGATTTGATAAATGAAAGAGAGAAGAAAAACAGGCAGAAAATTAAATTAAAGACATCAATGTTTTCAACCATTGGGCATGGAGTTGGGCATGGAGTTATCTGCTACATCTCATAAATCATAAACATTTAAACTAGTTTCCAATGAAATGAATACAACAAAATATGGCAAGACAACTATGAAGTGCAGAGAATGAACTATACTAGAACAGTTCTGCCGATTCATAAGAATGAAGATTTGAAGAAGAAAAATACTTTGTGGAATCCAAATAAAATACATATGAACAAATCATATTTTACGGGAAATCACACTGAACCCTTCACTGCTTAAGATATGAGAATTTTTATACTCAAAACCGGTTTTTTTATCAAAATGAGAAGAATAAAGAAACATGAAAAACTTAAAAGAAGATTACAAACTGGCAACACAACTTATTTGATTCTTTGATGATTGAATACAACATCTAAAGTGCCCAAAGGCTTACAGATAAAAAAAAAAATACACTCTTTCCCCCAAAGAATTTCTCTCGTGCCTCCCCTCTTTCTGTCTCTCAAACTTCTGTTGATTAAATAAGCAATGAAATGAAACTAAATCTCTTTGCTAGCCGCAACTGAGAAAACGTGTTTAAAGAACCCACAAAATCTCTGAGATCCTTCACTTCTGTCTTGTATTTTTGACATCCACCTTCATTTACTCACAGTTAGTTCAGAAAATAGATGCATGAATATGGACGGAAAATTTGTGATCTTTTTTTCTGCAAAACCATAATGTAATCGAGTAGATCAAGGCGTTTGATTTGAATCTGAGGTGATATTTTAATGTTTATTCTTAGCAATCCCATTTCTTCAACATATTCATTTCACAACTTATACCTGGAGATATATTTAGTTGTTGTTGATCTGGATTATATTTCTCGACTATATTTGTCTCATAGATATTCATCCAGATCGGCTATATTTGTCTCATAGATATTCATCCAGAGCAATGATCAAATTTGAAGGGTGGGTCTTATTTCAATTGGAAGGGAATTTATTCTCTCAGCCCTTCAGAGATGAAGGGCAATATAAATAATTGTATTTTAATTGACAAGTATAAATTAACCAAACCCTTTCACACAAAAAAATGTAAAAGACAAATATTGTTCTTTCAGTGCTTGTTGTGAAAGCATGCATGTACGTGATGGAGGGGCCTAAGTCAATTGAATCCTTGCAACTCATTGCATGTCTGAGTCTAACAATCCGCCTTTTAAATTGAACTAGAATACCAAAAGAAGTGTATTAATCGCTGATTTCAGAAAGTTATAAGTGTGAGTAGTTAACTGCTTGTGGCTCTAAAATTTGTTGTTTTTTGCTACCAGTCCACGATTCACTGAATCCATAGTCACAGGTAGGAATTTAAATTATTTAATGAAAACAATTAATGTGTATAAACTCTATGTCGAGACCGTTTTCCATGCTGATGCTTGCCACTACCCTTTTTATTGTCTTACCAAAAGGCATGATAATGAGGAAGAAGACCTAAAATTATGGACTTCACCTTCAATGAATGCCTTGCAATCACATTGGTAAGGAGTGATAAGAAGATCAAAACAATCCAACTTGTCAAATCTTAGTTGATAGTGTTAATGAAAGACTTATAAGGTAAATTTAATATAAGACTTACTTATAGTTCTCTCTTATTCTTTGCATCTTGACAATTTAATATTTTATGGTTTTCTTTGCTCCTTGACCCGACTCGTATTATAAGGTGAGGATGTGCAGAGATAATAATCCTTAGTTATGACTATGAGATGAGGATTTAAAGAGAAGAGGATGTAAAGACAAGTAATTTTTATAAGTATTTTGGTAGTGCTGAGGACAAATGTCGTGAGAAACCACAAATGTTTGGAAGGACGGAGGGAGATAACATCACGATCATGCCACTCATCAAACGGAAGACTCTTCTTGAGCCAACAATTGTTTTTTTTAATTTTATTAATAACCATTGTTTCTCCATATCGTGTGCCCAATGACACCTCTCTATAGCATTGCATAAATCAATTTCTGCACAGTTTGTGATCCTAGCTACATGACGTTATTTGTATTTGCATGACATCGAGTGTTCTTTATAGTTGTCGTGAGTCCATGATATTCATGCAAGAAATGAAATCTTGTAGAGGAGGACTTTTCAAACCGACCTTTTGAATTTCATTTTGACGAAAAAAAAGTGGACATTGGTAGCGAGGTTCACATAGGTAGTAGGCACAAATTTTTGAGCTCGTTTCGGGCCTAGGAGTAGACTAGTAGTTGCTGACACATTGTCACACTTTAAATTACAGCCCCAAGTGACTCGGGAGTCAGAATCACATCTCGGTGGCTAGTGCCTCGTAGTCATTAATGATTATTGGCCATCTTCAACAACTAAGCACCAAGTGCATGACATGAGTGAGTAAGTGATTATAATTTATCATATTTACAATATGAATGATGAGTTGAACTTTATAGCATAGGAATTTCAACATCTTGAGAAATTTATATGAATGGGTAATTTCAAATGTTGCTTTTCTTTTGAAATGTTGATATAAATTATACCCTTCTTTATTGGAAGGGTAAAATTCAAATTTTAATTTTTTTTGAAGAACAAATTTAACTTTACACTTATGGGAAGGGCTAGAACCCTTTGGAAGGGCTGTGAAGGGTTCAATTTTGAACGCTGATACAGAGCAACTTCCCAGGCAATAATCAACGCCAACAAGATAAAGTCCTTCCAAATTTGGATCCTTAAATTGTTTGTGCACTGATCTCCATGGTAACGATCTAGTAGTAATTCTTTCTAAAACAGATCGAGATATCTTTTTTGGCACATTTGCAGTAATTCTTTCTAAAACAGATCAAGATATTTTTTTGGCACATTTGCAATCTTTTTCTGAGTTGATCTCAGGCTTAATAATGTAGCGTTTTGATAGAAATATTGCATAACTATTTCAAAAATGTATCCTGCAATCTTGGTGAACTGCCTTTGCTTTCATCTCTTAGTCAAGTTGGAATTTCCACCTGGCGATTTGATGACACGCTGCTTTATTCTCTTAGGATATTCTTGCTCAACAAAGAACCGATGTGGCTTAATGCATGAATTTGGAATTTATCAATGGAGTGGTAGTTATAACATAAGATGGAAATGGTAATTTTAATTGAATCAATATGAAGAGGGGGTGGGAGCCAGCCAGAGTGGAATGGTGAGGTGGATGGATAGGTTAGGTGGGATAATGAGTGGGATAGATATGTAAGAGAATGAGTGGGATGAAAGTGTGGAATTATTTTGTAAAAACTAATTTTATAAAATGATTTTATATTAAAAATTAAATTTCACTAAATGAAATTGAGCTATGAAAACAAATGCTTAAAAGAGACAACAAAATATTTAACTGAGTTTAATGCATGGATATGAGGCATCAAAAAATCATGAGATCAAACCTTAATAACAGAAAACTTGGCAAATCTGACAAAGTTTTAGAAGAATAGGCAAATTTGATGCATAATAGTGAAAAGAATGTAGACTCCGAGAGAAACATTTTGGCAAAAATACTTATGAAGATTCTGGCAGCGAAAATTGGAGTCCCTCTATACATGTGCGCTGCCATAATGTAAAAAATTTGATGGGGAAGATTTTGGTACCAACGATAACCATGATCCCACTCTGTCACTTAGGCTATATGTTCTATTAGTCGCACTACTTTCCTACGTGGAAACTACAACTCTCAGATCACACTGTCACTTGACTGTGAGCACTGAAACCCACATGACTGTAGCATAACCAGGTTTAGTTAATTTTATTTCTTTGCAATTGTATCCCATATGGTTTTCCACACATTCAAAAAAATTAAAAAAACAACCACAATATGTTTTTGTTTCCTTAGTCATTACATCACCTAGTTTAATTAGGGGGCATAATCACTTTGTAACTTCCTTTTCTAGGACTTGGGATTTAAGATTACCAATAAATTTATATCCTACACTAGAGTATATACACATGTCTATATTGCTTTCAAAGTTAAACCAAATCATTAGTATAGGTAATTTGGATAAACTTACATTCGTTTAAACTTTTGTCATTTGCATATTTCTTTTTCAACGCAATCTAGATTAATCCACTCTTCACACAAACAAGGGACCTAATATTTAAATATTATTATCTTATTTTCCTTGCACCTATAAAGCAATCTTGGTGAATAAAAAATGACTAGAAGAGTGAAATACCTTCTTCTATCATTTATAGTGATACTTACAACCATCCACATCACACTTAGGAAAAGAAATTAGTAGTGAGAACCCATACATGCTCACATCCTCTATATTGATTTCTACCAAAAAGGTGGAGTAATATACAAGTTCCATTAGTATCTACAATGACTTCTATAACTTTACGACGAATCATAGATACTCTGGTAAATCCTTGAGAATATATATTGGTCGTAGAGAAATCCCCTTGGCACAAATGGCAAGGATCGTTTGTCGTCGATACAGGTAATGTTAATCATCACTTTCGGCATGGGGGGTGGGATTTCTAAAAGGAAAATGCAATCACCACCAATGCTGATGGGATTTATATATCCCATGCAAGTATTTTGGTGTGAATGTCCTTTCATGAATTCACATCGGTTTTATCCATTTGATTCCACGCATGCAAATGGTAACAATTGGATCTTATGGATGTGCATGATTCATTTGGTCCATATGCACACTTGCCTCTATATTTCCATGTCTCTCACCTTATAATGAAGTCATAAACTTTGTACAAATCTATTTAAAAAAAGAGTGTATCATTGACATGCTATTATTTTAGTCAATCCTTCCTTAAGTAGTCAATCCTTCCTTAAGTAAGAATAACTTACAGTTTATGGAGAGGGGATTGCTCAGAGAAAGAGAAGAGTGGTCGCTCTTTCATCAAGGGGGTCTATTTTGGGGTGAGAAAGTAGAGCATAACTAGAAAGGTTCTACTTTCCCAAGCAGGCTATTTTGTGGTTATGGGAATTTAGGGGATCGCATAGGAGTTTGATGAAGGTGGCAACCATAAAAAGGTCTACCTCTTCTAGGAAAGAGGAAGATGGATGGACAAAGATCACTCGTACTTTTATAATTCTTTTTAAGAGAATTCATAATTCAAATATAGAAATAAATTTATTTATAGAGATGTTACTAATATATTATCTTTATAAATGTTGCAAATATTTATAGTTTGAGTGATCCTTATAGGAAAGAACGATCGCTCCTCTCTCAAAGAGACTTATTTTGGGGTTGTGGATGACATGTTCCTTGTATGATTAAGAATTAGGAATTGGTCACTCATTATATGATATATAGAACCTTTTTAAATGAATGTCCATATGGGTATGGACCCTTTGAGAAAGGAATATTTGTGTGTTCTCGTATTGATTGCTTTCAATAGAAAAAACCAAAGGACACTCTGATAAGGGAGAGGTGCATCCTTCTCTGACGGATTTCATTTGGAGAACTACCAGATTTGACCCCTTCAGGAAGGAATGATCTCTCTTTCTTCATTGATCCATTATAAAAAAAACAATAATAGAGTACATCTTCAAGAAAGAGCACCCATCCTTTCCTAATCCCTTCCAAGGGAATTCATAATTCACAAATATTAAAAAATATTAGATAGAGATGTTACTAATAAATTATAATTATAAATGTTACTAATGTTTCTAGTATTAGATACTCTTTTAGGAAGGAATGGTCGCTTTTTCCTCCAAGAGACCTACATTGGGTTCGTGTGCAACATGTGACTTGTATAATTAGCAATTGGTCACTCCTTATACGATCTAACATTTTTTAATGAACATCCATATGGAACCCTTTGAGAAAGGATTCTTCTTTCATTCGCATATTGATCACTATCCACAAAACAAAACAAATGAAACTTTGATGAGGGAGAGGTACCTCCTTCTCTGGTGAATCTCTTTTGGGGAACCACCATATTTAACCTCTTCAAGAAGGAAAGGTCATTCTTTCTTCATCAATCCATTATTAGAAAACAATACCACAATACACCTTCTAGAAGGAATAATTACATCTTCTATGATGGATATTCACACAAAAAATTGCCACATTCAATATGTTTTAGTAAGGATTGTCGACTCTTTATCTGATCAAACCTTTTTCACTAAAAGTCCTTATGGGATCCTTTGAGAGGGGACTCTTCATGCATTCTCAGATTGATCACTTCCTAGAGAAAAATGAGAGATACATTGATGAGAGAGAGGTACCTCTTTATCTCATGGATCGGTTTTTGGGAACCACCATATTCTTAAGTATTGGTATCTCCTTAAGGGTCTAATAGATTCTTACCCAAGGAATCCCCATATGGGATCCTTTGAGGAAGGATTTTTTATCATCGCCGCATTGATCATCTTCCAATGAAAAACAACATATGAACTTTTGAGGAGAAAGAGGTACCTTCTTACCTCATGGTTCACTTTTTAGGAACCACTACATTGGACCTCTTAGAAAGGAACATTTTCTTCTTATATGATTGATTCCTTCTCTAAAAACAATAACATAGTGCATCTTCAAGAGGGAGTGGTTACTAGCTTTCTAAAGGTTCTCTTTATATTGAGGCACTACATGTATCCTATTTGAGTAAGGATGGTCATTCTTTATCTGATTCCTTATTTCCCTTTTAGAAAATGTTGGTTTTTCATTCTCACATTAATCGTATCTTAGAGAACCAGAGAAGAGAAACCCTTGAGTAGTGATAGGTACCTCCTTTTTTGATGGGGACCTTTTGAAGAACAATCATATTGGATTCCTTTTGAGAGGAATGAATGCTCCTATTCATATCCTCCTAAATAAGATTAACATAGGCAATATCAATGAATTAGAGGCCACTAGTTTTTTATATATTCCTTTCCAAAGGACCTTGGATGAGGACATGTTTAAAAATGAAAAATATAATTTGCACTTATCGATATTTTTCATAGAGATACACCACATGGAAAATATTTGAGATTGGATTCCATAATGAAAAAGAATATGAAACTAAGAAACAATTTTAACACAAAAAGAACATTGATATGATAATATTTTGTGGAGAATATTATTCTATTTTTAAATTAATTGATTGTTTTTTGTTAAATTATGTCTTTTTATAGTGTCTTGTTATTTTGTATTTCATAAATGTCTTTTAAAATGAATCTGGATTCTCAACAATGTGTGGACCTAATTTTGAATCGATTGGAAGTTGTTGAGGGAAACTCTTTTCTAAAAAGAAAGATATTGCATAATCAACATTCGTAGTGTAGGTATCATTACAAATGTTACTAAGCTTTTAAATGAATATCTTCAATTTCCCTATGCATTAGTAGGTGTAGATACATTGTCAGAGTTAGTTGGTGGTTATATTGAATGGCATACATCTGAGATTGTTAACCACATTGGATCTACTTTTCAACACACAGGTGAATGATATACCACTTTCCAATTCCAAGAGTGGAGATCAAATTATTCTATGTGACAATAGGCCTTATTTTATCATGAGAAAGGTTAAGTTATTACATAAATATTTAGAGTGCAAGGAATGCATTTTCATAGGTTTTGCAACAAATGTCAATGAGAAATATTTTATTGGATGAATGTTTTTTGGTGCTTTATCCTTTGTTGTTCTCGTGGATGAAGTGGTGTTTTCTTGTATGTCCTACCCTCCAATATTAAGTAGTGGAAGTCTTGTACTATGGCCATTCAAAAAAATAGAAGATTTTAATACAAGTACATTATTATCTGTTGAAAACAATAATCAGTCTGAAGGCATAGAGAAAAGATCAAGTCAAAATCACAATATCAAGTTTGTGGGAAATAAGGTTAATTTGATACATCATTTTTCTTTAAATCCAAATTATATTGCTTAGGGAATTGTGTCAAGTGTTCTTGAAGGAGATATAATAATTCAAACCACTAAATGATAGTGAGTTTGGTATTTTAATTCACAAAGTCTTCTGCAATTGTGAAGAATGCGACTTATTTGAAGGTTCTCTTGTAAGATGGACTCCAAACCATTTTCTTGACCTCAATGATGTTCCTTTGAATTTTTTAGAAATAATAGATCAATGCTATGAGCAATGATGCGAAGAAGAAGCATAGGAAATAGATCTTTCTACTAAGAATTCTCACAAGCATACACAGGAAAAATAGAGAGAATAAAAGAGACTGAATCACATGAATGAAGAGATGAATATTGGTGTGTATCCTTTCATTAAATAATGATGAATAACAATGCACATAAATAGTACATCCCTCATAGGAAAATTGAATTGTATGGAAACAACTCATAAATCTCAAAAAGGTTGACTTACCAAAATATAGCAAACCCCCATAGGTGGCTAAAGCACTTCCCAAATGTATCAAGGACCTCGCGAGTTGGAAAAAGCATGAGTGATTTTTCAAGGAGATGGAAAAAAAATGCTAATCCTAGAAAATGGAGAAAAACTAATGGAGGATGGGTTGGAAACAAAAGCTGTCAGTTTCCTAGTTGACTAGCTTTTATCTTATCCATAGAAAAGCAGAAAAAGCGGAATAAAGCAAAATCTGTTATAAAGTCCTCTATACTAATTATAGATGGTAAAAAGGTAGTCAAGATTAACCCAGAATTAGAAATAAATCATTCCTAGGATATAGATGGCATGTATTGACTTTAAGGTGCAAGTGGATGCCAACTAATTAAGCTAGCGGGTGAATAATTAATCAAATAATGATTAATTATTTTATCCTAAGTTATGAGTGGGTTTAATATATTCTAGCACCCACCTATAAGTCTGAATTTATGATGGTATGACAAAAATAATAGATGCATATAGATGCATATAGGGACCAACAACAAGGCTATGGTCACCCTTTAACAATTATTATGTCCAGAAAAGTGAGGAAAGAGGCAAAACCACATGGGTAAAATCCTACCTCAAGATATTACAAGGCACAAAATTTGAAATATGTCTTCAACATATCTCTACTTTAATTAGCTGACTAAATTGCTTCTGGAGGAAGGACTTGCTGAAGAAATCATGAACTCCATGATCATGCGCTGGAGTGTAAAACCTGCAAGAAGGAAGAGGACAGACTCCTTGTATCTCATTAATTGATGAAGTAGGAGCATTATCTAAATGCTTCTTAATGCTGTCAAACTATGATCTGCAAACATAATTTGAAATGGAAAAGATATCTATGCATACTCCTTTCCAAAGAGTACAAAAAATAAGGCAATTTATTTCACACTAAATTCCCTAAATAGCTGCAAAATTGTGATGTGAATCACATATCAATATTCCAATCTGATGTAGCACCTGTATAGATCTGATATGAGGCTGATAAAACTTTGATATATCAGAAATATTTGCATATGGAACAACAAAGAAAAAGGCTTCAGGCTTCATGAGGATATAGGGCTAGACTAGGAAAATTATGAGCAACTGGGGAAAATTGATAGGTGTAAAAATCTGAGTGATGGATGGGCATAAGATATGAACCATAAGTGTTTAGAATAGATCGAAACATGTTTAATATCAGTCCAAAGATGACTAAGGACATGGATAACCAGCCACTAAAATATAGGAAAGACTTCAAACCATGTAAGATAAATATCACTGCATAAGAGACCAATGAGGAATCAACTAGTGAACTAGGGATTTGTATAGTCTTAGGATTATTCAGAGGTATGGAAGATGGTATGGATGGTGGTATTATATGTGTATCAACCTACAAATATGCTTCTAAATCAGAATCAAAAGGATCACATATAAGCATATCAAAAGACTCATGGGAATACACTAGTAATGAATCCTTTGTATGAAAGGAGGAAAGAATGAGATGTTCACAATCTTCAAGAAGGCTCTAAGTATTGATGCCAAGAACAAAGGAGAATATGTTGAAGCACATGAGATCAAGTAAGGTAAGTGGTATGACACAAATAAGGCTTGATATGGCTAAGCAAACATCCTGGAAGTCACTGGGTTGCGCACCATCAATGAGAGAGGTATGCACAAGGTGTGAATAATTTGGCACATAGATCTCAAAGTCTAAGATAGGAGATTTAGAAAACAATGAATGGGTTATAGGATCATCATAAATATAAATAGTAGCTCCATATGTTACTTCTTTTTCATCAATAGTATCACAAGAAGAAAAATCACCTTTAAGAGACATAGAAAAATATGGATTTTCAATATTTGCTTCTTCATTGAAGGAGGAAGCATTCGAATGAAAGAGGGCAGCAGAAACATGAACTGTATGAGAAAATTCTTCACCATGATCAACTTCATCAGAGAATGTAGAGGCCAAGAAATCTTTATAAAGAGAACAAGAGGATATTCTAGGTTCGCTCCATGCTTCATCTTCAATTTTCTGCAAACCAAAAGCTTTGTCCAAAATTTTCCAAAACTCAAATGGATACTCAGCAGAATCTATGAGATGATATATATTTGGAGACATTCCCAAACACATAATTCCATAAGCTCTATCACAATTATTAAGCCAATCAATCTTCTCTTCATAAGACCCAGGTTCGCTCAATGCACCAATGGAGACATCAAAGAGACATTGCCTCTTCAAGTATGCACTCATCTTTGGCTTCCAATCAACATAGTTGAAAGGAGATAGTAGAGGAAATTTTGAATCCATATAGAATTTGTTGATATTCTCTAGTAGATACTCTCTGCAACCTGCAAAACAAACTAGGAGAAAATCTTGTAAGCTAGACAAGCTCTTCCTCAGAGAGGGATAGGAGACTGGACGCACTCCACAACTCTGTAGAACTTGATCAACCTTGATGTTGTAGAAGATGGAAAGGCTGTGCTCCCTGTAGCTCTGATACCATGTAGAAATAATAGATCAATGCTATGAGCAATGATGCTAAGAAGAAGCACAGGAAATAGATCTTGCTACTTAGAATTCTCACAAGCATACACAGGAAAAATAGAGAGAAGAAAAGGGGATGAATCACATGAATGAAGAGATGAATATTGGTGTGTATCCTTTCATTAAATAATGATGAATAATAGTGTACATAAATAGTACATCCCTCATAGGAAAATCGAATTGTATGGAAACAACTCATAAAGCTCAAAAATGTTGACTTACCAAAATATAGCAAACCCCCATAGGTGGCTAAAGCACTTCCCAAATATATCAAGGACCTCACGAGTTGGAAAAAGCATGAGTGAGTTGTCAAGGAGATGGAAAAAACATGCTAATCCTAGAAAATGGAGAAAAACTAAAGGAGAATGGGTTGAAAACAAAAGCTGTCAGTTTCCTAGTTGACTATCTTTTATCTTATCCATAGAAAAGCAGGAAAATCAGAAAAAGCAAAATAAAGCAAAATCTATTGTAAAGTCCTATATACTAATTCTGGATGGTCAAAAGGTGGTCAAGATCAACCCAGAATTAGAAATAAATCATTCCTAGGATATAGATGGCATGTATTTACTTTAAGGTGCAAGTGTATGCCAACTAATTAAGCTAGTGGGTGAATAATTAATCAAATAATGATTAATTATTTTATCCTAAGTTATGAGTGGGTTTAATATATTCCAACAAATTTCATACTAAAAATGAACATAGACGAAGAGATGGTCATTTTTTGGAATATTTTGAAGAATGCCCTTTGAAAATGGTGCTTCCGGGTACCTCCAATTGTGATTTTATAGATGTCGAAGTTAAGACAACAATGCCATACAATTCTGCAAAGTGACAAGATGGAACTATATTTTCTAAAACAAGTTCAAGCTTGCCTTACGGAGTTGGAATAAATCAAGTTGCATTCTTTGCAAAAATTGGCACTAAACATTGTTCAAATTTTTTGTTATAAAAAAATTCACTTCAATCAATAGTTAAATGTGTGAATAAATTTCATTGTAAAAATGGAAATTCAAGAAGAGAGGATGTTTTAAATTATATGGCATCAAATGCTCCCACTGCCAAAGAAGGAGACGAGAAAAGTAGAAGTTTATTTATAATGAATTTGGACACAATAGATGTTTGTTAAAATGGGTGGTTTAAATTCCATGGAATAAAAAGGATTACTTTCCACAGTTATAAAAATACGTTCATTAATGGTGATGTGAGAGTTGTGCGTGGTAACAATGGATTGCAAAAATCTAGGTCAAATACTATTGCAATAGTACCTAGTATTAATAAAATTGTAGAGGAAAATTCAAATAAATATCCACATCTTGCAGGATTAATCAATGAATATAGAACATGGAAAAGCTTGAAATTATTGTCGTCTAATATGTCTCATGGTTTTCTATGAAAAATGAGAAATGAATAAATTGAACATATTGGTTTGCATCTAATATCACAATGCTCCTTTAGCAATGTAATGAGAGAGAAATTTCTAGATGTTGCAATTTTGAAAAACAACTTCTCTGCAAGGTGTAATGTGTGCATTACAATACAGGATAAGCTAAACGGGACCAATGATGCAACTGAGGTTTTCATGCCCACCGCCCCCCCCCCCCCCCCCCCCCCCCCCCCC
>LPNX010933272.1:59829-149874 GCA_001517045.1 Pseudotsuga menziesii
AAACTACCAAAGAGAGAGATACAACTTTACTACTATCGTATCCGGGAAACTAGCCCCATGAACGTAATAATGAAATGCATTGAACTAACAACATGCACATATGCATAAATCATTGACATATAGTGGAAGCAAAATACCTTTCATTTATTCACATTAGACATGTTCATCATATTTCATTAAGAAAATACATATGTAGAGATTAGCACAGGCAAGAATACTTATCTTGAAAGAAGCTTGTCCCACAACCAGCTATGTCACTGCAACATTCCACCCAACCATAAGCCAGTGTGCTCATCAATCTCTCAACGGCACTGCCACCCCCGAGATGGTCATGATTCCCACAATGAATAAGGAACACTAGCAGCCTCACACATAGCCAAGGATACAACAAAACTCAGCCAAGCCAACACAGTTGGGTTTATCAGGCTACAAAGGAGTTGGAAAGGCTAACTACTAAGCTAGTGATCTCAACCACGGAGCTATGGACACATGCACCAGATCTAGCTTGGCTTCTAAAACATATACACACCCAATACAAGGAAGCATCCCCTTCTCTGCTACACAGTCCCTGAGGCTATGCCTTCCCTTCCAGTGCTATTCAGGGTGTGCAAAAGGAGGAAATCCAGCCCCCTAGCTCTATCTATGAGGTTCCTTATCACACTAGGTTTATCAATCTAGTTCAAACCCAAATCCATTCCAACCCAGTTCAAACCAAGGAAAAATATGCATACACAACAATTGCAAGGTTCTGGGATTGAAGGGAACATCACGGGATCCCAAAATCAGAAGTGTCAACTAAGGAAAAGCATCCCCTGGGCCAAAATCGATTTCACCAAATGATCAATAGTTTCACGTGGGTGAAAAAGGCTCGACAACCACCCAGAAATCATGGTTTCTTCCTCAATTTGCTGGGCACTACCAAAATCGACTTCCAACTGTGGGAGAATGGAAGTAAACTGCAAAATCATCCAGGAGAAGATGAAGGATGGAGGACTGGGGGATAGAATGCTTGCGCATGAGTGCATGAGGAAATCGATGCTGCCTACGTGAGGAAAATCAATTGTCTGTGTGAGTGTGGAATGCAGTTTTCTTCCTCCACGTGAGGGAATAATGAATGATATCTCCTCCTTTGGGCATGCGTGTGTTCAAAGACTGATGGCCCTGCCAAAATTGACGGCTTCCCACACCTCCCAAGCCCCAAGGCAATAACTGCCCAACTAACTTTTGGAGAAATTTAAATGGCTAGTGAATAAGACAAGAAAGGTGGTTGACAGTTGATGGGTTCTCCTTTGAACACTTGGATTTTTCCTATTGGCTCAGAGGTTAAATATTCCCCCCTCTTATCCTTAGGAAATCATGCCCCCATCTCATTATTTGTTGCATTCACTTAGCTGGTTGTGGGTATTTTAATTAAACTGCATATGTACATGATGATCAAATTTATAACGTGCCTGGATAGCATAAAATTCCATCGGCACCAATCTAATTGTCGACCATAAAATACTAAATCGACGGTGGGGATTTTTCCTATAGCTCCTCACCGTGATTAATTACAATATATACATCATATACATTTTCAGTGCAAATGGGGTCAAAACCAGGGTGTTACATTCCCCTCCCCCTTCAACAGCATTATCCTCAGTGCTTTACAAAATTGAACAAAAATTCTACACTGGTACCGCCCTCAGTGCTCCTCAAAATTGAACAAAAATGGATGTTCCAATCGCATGGAATCCTCCAGCTCCTACATAGCCTCTTCAGGACCATAGTGCTCCCATTGCACCTTTACCTATCATATAGCTCAATTCCAGAGCATTGTGACCTTCCTGTCGAGGATGCACATTGGCTTGATTTGGAACTCTCCCTCAGGTTCCACCTAAATCACATCCCAATTTATCACATGGTTAGGATCATGCACATATTTCTTAAGCAAAGAAACATGGAAAACATTATGATCTCTAGTGCTAGTAAGCAATGCAAGTCTATATGCAACAGGCCCTATTCTTTCAAGCACTTCAAACGACCCACAATATCTAGGTGACATCTTGGCACAACTTCCAAGCTTCAAGGAACTCTTCTTTTCCCTCACTCTGAGGTAAACATGATCCCCAACACTGAAATATGTGTTCACCCTATGCTTATCTGCATAGCTTTTCTGTATGTCCTAGGATTCTTTGAGATTCTACCTTATCTTTACAACCTCTTGCTCCATCTCCTTGAGCGATTCTGGACCAAGCACAATCATGTTCACTGGATTATCCCATGTCACTAGTGTCCTACACCTCCTGCCATACAAAGCTTCATATGGACTCATCCCCAAGGATGCTTGTTGTCCATTGTTATATGAAAATTCTACCAAGTGTAGATAATATTCTCACTTGGTTGGTTTATCCATCACATACATGTGAAGCATGTCTTCAAGCACCTGGTTAACTCTCTTTGTCTTCCCATCAGTCTGAGGATGGTAGGCAGTGCTGAAGTTCAACTTTGTACCCAAATATGCAAAAAACCCCTTCCAAAAATTGGAAGTAAACTTGACATCTTTGTCAGAGACTATTGCCTTAGGCAATCCATGCAATTTGAAAATATCCTTCATGAATATGTTTGCAATGTCATCAGTCTTATGCGTAGATTTAACCGATATAAAATGTTCTACCTTTGTCAACTTGTCCACCACAACCATGATGGAATCATGTTGTCTCCAAGTTGTCGGCAATCCTGTAATAAAATCTATGGAAATAACTTCCCATTTCCATTCTAGAACTGGCAAACGTTGTAACAAACCTGTTGGGTGTTGATGCTCAACCTTCACCTGCCGACATTTCATGCACCTCGAAATATATTCAGTCATGTCCTTTTTCATTCCTGGCCAAAAATACTGCTTTCTCGTTGTAGCAATTGTCTTCTGATGTCCTGGGTGACCAGAATATGGACCTTGATGGATCTCATCCATAACAACTCTCCTTAAATCTGCTACATTTGGAATATAAATTATGTTCTTATAGGTAAGAAGTCCATCTTCTTCCAATTTATATCCCTCATACTTCTTTTCAAGGCTTTGCTGCTGCAACTTGTCCTTGACCTGCACATATAACTCATCTCCAACATTATGAATAATGATCTGTTGTCTCAAGTCTCATTGGAAAATACTAAGAGATGCCACATGCATTACTTTCACCTTCCTGCTGAGTGCATCAGCTACTTTGTTCTATTTTCCCTTTATGTGCTTGATTTCAAAATCAAACCCACATAAAAACTCCAGCCATATAGCTTGCCTAGCATTTAATGTGGGTTGATCAACTAAATACTTTAGACCGCAATGGTATGTCCTTAGTTCAAATATTCTTCCCATCAAGTAATGCATCCACATCTTGAGAGCATGTACTATGGCAGTAAGTTCTAGATCATGAGTAGCATAGTTCTTTTCATGCTCCTTCAACTTTCTTGACTCATAACATATCACGTGGTTGTCTTGCATAAGGACTCCTCCAAGCCCTTGACCCCATGCATTACTACATAACACAAATATTTTTCTAGGTCTGCAATATTCAAGACTGGTGCACTTGTGAGACGATTCTTCAACTGTTGGAAGCTTTCTTCACACCTCGGTGTCCATTCAAAATTTATTCCCTTCATTTGCAAAGAAGTGACTGGATGCGCAACCTTGGAGAATCCTTCAATGAATCTCATGTAGTATCTTGCAAGTCCCATAAAAGATCTTACATCTGTTACATTTCTTGGAGTAGACCAATTCATAATGGCCTCAATCTTCTCAGGATCTACATATATACTCTCATCTAATATAATGTGACCCAAATAATGAATCCTGTCTTTATAGAAGTCACACTTGCTCAACTTTGCATACAACTTATGCTCCCTGGGCAATTGCAAAGTCAATCTCAAATGTTCTTCATGCTCTTCCTCATTCTTAGAATAAATAAGAATGTCATCAAGGAAAATGAGAACAAACTTGTCCAAATACCTACTAAAGACACTATTTAGAAGGCACATAAAAGTAGTTGTTGCATTTGTGATACCAAATGGTACCATTACAAACTCATAATGTCCATACCTTGTTTTGAAGGTTATCTTATGAATTTATTCATCCTTGATTCTCACCTGATGGTAACCAGGCCTTAAGTCAATCTTGGAAAATACCTTTGCTCCTCTCATTTGATCAAAGAGGTCATCAATCCTAGGCAAAGGATATTTGTTCTTCACACTGACTTTGTTCAGCTGTCTGTAATCAATACACAACCTGAGTGTACCATCTTTATTCTTCACAACAGAAATGGTGCTCCCCAAGGAGACACATTCGGCCTAATATACTTCTTCTCCAACAGCTCTTGCAATTGCATCTTCAGCTCTAGCATTTCCGGTGTACTCACTCTGTAGGATGTATTGGACACTAGTGCTCTGGAATCTCATCGAGAAACACATCCCTCAATTACTGCAACACATGAAATTCCTCCAACCTAGGAGTTTCATTCTCTGTTGCCTACAAAACATGAGCCGCATATACTATGCAACCTTTCCTACATAACTTCTTCAGTTGCATTGTTGAAATCTGCCTAACAAAAATCACCTTTGGAATGCCTCTTAAAACTCTTGGGCTCCCTTCTTCATCCATGCATTCAAAAGTCTTATTATAACAGTCAAGCTTTAACCTGTGAGATTCTAACCAATCCATTCCAATAAGAAAATCATAGGAACCAAGTGGTAGAACATTTATATCTACACAAGTGACCAATCCATTCATAACCAATGGACATTTCTCTACCACTTCACTAACCTTTCTCTTAGTTCTGGTGGCTAGCTGAACCAACCATGATTTACTATGCTTTAACTTCTTAAAAGTACAAAGCTCAACTACTCTAGGAGTAATGTAACTGTGGGTAGAACCGGGTCAATAAAAACATAAACATATTGCTCAGCAATCTTACTTGCAATTTCAACTACAGTTGACTAGTGATCTTCCTGACAGTCCTCCAGTGCTTCATAAATCCTAGGGACAACCATTGCTACCTGGCCCAATGTTTCTGCCTCTTGAATGTTGTAAGCTGGCCTTGCATTTTCATTCTCAAGTGGACAATTCCTACGCATGTGGGGTCCTCCACACTTCCAACATTGGATAGTTCTTTGTTCTGTTTTGGATCTCTCAAATTTTCTCCTACCCCTTTATCTAGCTTACTCACAGCTTGTGAGGGATGCTTATGTTGATTCCTGAAGTTAGAAGGTTGAAACCTTTCTTCCTTTGGTCATACTTCTCATTATTTTTGACCTTCCATGTCTTATGATAATCAGGTTTTCCTTTGCTTTGCTCATATAAATACTTAGCTTTCCTTATTGCTTCTTCCAGAGTTCTAGGCTCATAAAACTCAATTATGTCCTTGTAAAACTGAGGTAATCCACTCAGAAAACACTATATTTTCATTTTTTCATCTTTGATGTACCTGACATACCTCAACATCTTCAAGAACTTGTTTGCATACTCTTCCATGGTTTGACGTCCCAATCTCAGCTCATGGAATTATTTGATTTTATCATCATAGTACCTGTCAGAGAGGTACTTCTACTTGAAATACTTCAAGAACTGCTTCAACACAATCTTCCTTTCATTAATATTTTTCACTTGTCTAAAGTGCTCCCACCATATGGATGCTCTTTCAGTCAAATTTAATATGGCTACCCTAGCCTTCATATTTCTTAAATAGTCTTGGACTTTGAAATATTTTCTAATCCCAAGAAGCCAAGATTCAGCTTCTTAACCATTCTTTCCCCCGCCATTATAGGTAGGAAACCCTGCCTTATTATATTCATCATGTGAACGGTTCTGGTAGAGCCTCTTTTTCTTATTCTTGTGAGAAGAAGAACTTGAACCACCAGTGGATCCTTCAAAGTCAGATGACCCACTAGGAGATCTCTTTCTTCTTCTAGCAGTGCTCCTACTTCCTTCTGGTCTTACTGTCCGGTCCCCATAGTTCATCAGCCTCTGGATGTCTGTCAAACTTTGTAGCATGGATGCATTCAGTTGATTCTGCTCCTCCTGAGCCTTAACCAATATTTCAATATCTTCCCTGTAACTTTGCATCTCCGCCCTTAGGCTTCTCATGGTGGCTGCAAAATCTAGGGGAGTATCTTTAAATATTCTTCCATTAGACTCCGTCTTAGCAGTTTCCACATGGATTTTTTCCCCCATAACATCTTCCTTGTACTCATTGGAGTTCTGTGCATCATCATACGTGTCGTAGGTTCTCATGGCTGAACCAAAAACCAACTTTACGGAACTGCACTATGTGGAATGTTGCCTTTGAAGGTTACTATGATTCTGCAAAATGTGTTAATAAACACAACTATTAGCTTCATAATATTCACAAGAATTTATACATTACTTACCTGCATTTGGAAGAATCTCATATTGACAACTTTGTCAAATCATAGAAGTTTTCTTTTCACAAAGAATGACTATCTCAGGGGGGCAGTGGGGGTCAAGGGGGCTTGCCCCATTCCACTGCAG
Organism: Pseudotsuga menziesii; assembly: GCA_001517045.1. Taxonomy (NCBI): domain Eukaryota; kingdom Viridiplantae; phylum Streptophyta; class Pinopsida; order Pinales; family Pinaceae; genus Pseudotsuga; species Pseudotsuga menziesii. Next base: position 66,347 of record LPNX010933272.1, read on the forward strand.
GGTGGTTCAAGGGCAGTGCCCTCATTTTTTTTTATAAATATTCCATTTTCGTGAATAACATCATTGTTGTTCTTCATCTTTCTAGCCCCTGCAGTCCCACTGAAAAAACCTGCTGAATTTCATGTTTCTGGGTAATTTAGCTATTCCACCTGATCGGCCAATTCACTCTTTTTCCTCCAACACATCGGAAAAATTCTTTAAATTTCCACAACACGTATTGGCAACTTTTCTCGATTCCTTCCGATCGGACCATCTGCTGCATCGAAAAACTTTTTGACTTCCATCTGTTGCGTTGAAAAACTTTCTGACTTCCATCCGCTACGTTGGAAAACTTCCAGGGTTTCTTCCGACGGATCCTTCCCCTACGTCGGAAAAATTTCTAACTTCCATCCATTGCATCGGAAAACTTTCCAACTTTTCTTCCGTCATTGCAAAAAACTTCCCAAGTTTTCTTCCGTCGGATCCTTTCCGCTGCGTCGGAAAACTTTCAAGATTTCTTTCGATTTTCCCATACTTAGAAAAAATTTCCAAAACTTTTCCTTCCTTTTCTTTCTTCTTCTTTCTTCTTCTTCTTTCATTGGTGAAAACTCAACCTTTACCTGATGTTTTAGCTCACATCTCCTTTACCAGCTGACATGCATCGGTGGATTTATCCCAACCCAGCTGATGTATTTGCAAACTTCATCAATTTTTGCCGCTTCTCGATACTTTGGAAATTTTTAGAAATTTTCTTTCTTCCTTCCCGTCAGCTCAACTCAACCGACATGCATCGGCTCAAACCTAAACTCTACCCGACTCGCGTTGGCTCAAGTCTCAACTTCCACCCAACTCATGTCGGCTCCAATCTCCAAAGTCTTTCAATGTGCTGAGTTGACATTTAGGCCAAATTCACCAAAAATTTCCGATTCCATACTTACAAAAAATTTCTAAAATTTTTTCATCGTTTCCTTCTCGTCATATCCCTTTAGCCAATGCAGCCGACGTATCAGCTCATCTTCGGCTTTCTTGGCCGACAAGGGAGAATACTCTCAACACTTAGAAAAATTCAAAATTTTTCTGCTGTTGTTAGCTTCTTCCTGCTGAACACGGGCTGGTCATTCATGGCCCATTGAGACCCAAAGCTGCAACATCGGCTCTGATACCACGTTGTCACATCCCCTCACGACCGAGAGGATGCAACCAAGGTGTTGCTTCTATCATTTAAATGGGGATCTAAGCCCCATGAAATACACACAATAAAACTGCATTGAAATAAAACTACCGGAGAGAGAGAAGCGACTTTACTGCTATCGTATTTGGGAAACTAGCCCCATGAACGCAATAATGAAATGCATTGAACTAACAACATGCACAGATGCATAAATCATTAACATACAGTGGAAGCAAAATACATTCCATTTATTCACATTAGACATGTTCATCAATATTCATTAAGAAAATACAAATGCAGAGATTAACATAGACAAGAATACTTATCTTGAAAGAAGCTTGTCCCGCAACCAGTTTTGTCGTTGCAACATTCCACCCAACCATAGGCCAGTGTGCTCATCAATCTCTCAGTAGCACTGCCACCCCCTAGCTGGGCATGATTCCCATAAGGAAAAAGGAACACTAGAAGGCTCACACATAGCCAAGGATACAACAAAACTCAGCCAAGCCAACACAGTTGGGTTTATCAGGCTACAAAGGAGCTGGAAAGGCAGAATGCTAAGCTAGTGAGCTCAACCACAGAGCTATGGAAACCTGCACTAGATCTATCCTGCCTTCTAAAAAATCTACACACCCAACACAATGAAGCATCCCCTTATTTTCTACACAGTCCCTCAGGCTATGCCTTCCCTTCCAATGCTATTCAGGGTGTGCAAAGAAGAAATCCAGCCCCCTAGCTCTATCTGTGAGGTTCCTTCTCACACTAGGTTTATCAAGCTAGTTCATACCCAAATCCACTGCACCCTAGTTCAAATCAAGGAAAAATATCCATACACATCAATTGCAATTGCAAGAATACTTCCCAACTAACTTTTGGACAAATTTAAATGACTGGTGAATAAGAGAATAAAGGTGGTTGACAGTTGATGGGTTCTCCTTTTGACACTTGGATTGTCCCCATTGGCTCAGAGGTTAAATACCCCCCCTTATCCTTAGGAAATTATGCCCCTGTCTCATTATTTGTTTCATTGACATTGCTAGTTGTGGGTATTTTAATTAAGCTGCATATGTACATGATGGTCAAATTTATAACATGCCTGGATAGCACAAAATTCCATCGGCACCAATCTAATTGTCGACCATAAAATACTAAATCGATGGTGTGGATTTTTCCTTTAGCTCCTCACCATGATTAATTATAATATATACATTTTTAGTGCAAACACAGTCAAAATCGAGGTGTTACAAAGGTGGAAACGTTACAAGGACATCAAGCCGCCCATAATACACATTAGCTTCACATAAAAATCCAAACTCTTATGAGTATTGTTCATGACAAAATGGTTAAGTCAAAGACTTTCATTCCAAGGATGGGTAGGAAGGAAAATGGTTTTAGTAATGTTATTAATCTTCCCATAGGACTAGTATGTTGAAGCATGGGAAAAGTATTGAGGGATTTGGCCATTTCAACCTCTCATTTTTAGAGATGGGTCAAATTTCATTGTGAAATCCTTGGCTAAATACTTAAGGAATCATGAAGAAACAATGGTGGATATATATTGAGATTTGATTTACAAAATTGGAACATCTAAGCACCAATTTCATGATACTTTATTTCAATCAGAGTCATATGAAAAGTGTGTGATCTACAAGCAAGATTTATGCAACATGATATATGTGTTGATGACACAAATCTATGCATGACAAATAAAAAACTACCACCCATATTATTGTTGCAAATGGATAATTATTCAAACAATAACAAAACCAGCTTTTGCTTTGCATTTTTATCTGTTTTAACAACAAGGAGAGTGTTTGATATTATTGAAGTTGGATTCATCCCAGGTAGACACACCCATGAAGACATAGATGGAACTTATGGGAGTTTATCAACAAAGCTAATGTGCAAGGATATATTTTAACTCTCAAATATTATGGATACTTATAGGACATGTGAAGATCGTAATTTCTATGTCCCTTATATAATTGATGATTTATTTTAAGAATTTTGTGAAACCCTACCTTTGGGAAGGCAATGCCAAGATCATTAGTATAAAAAATGTTAGTTTTTTAGATTTCATTTCATAGATAACATTCAAGTCATGCAATGTAAGGCGTCACTTCACGATGAAAAGTATCATCTTGTATTCATTTGTGGCATTCATTTTCGAATGGTAGTGTAGACTTACTAATGGATCATCCTAGATTATTAAATTTGCAAATAAAAAGACCTTCAGAGATAGATGGAATAAAAAAGGAATAGAAACATATATTTAATTCTAGATGGAAGTGATTGAGAAGGGAGGTGGACAATTTTGGAGTCCCAAGTTAAGTTAATGGGGCGATATATATAAAGCTTTTCACAATCCCTTCCGAGAGTGTTGATCTGTCAGCAACTAATTTTTGGTTGTTGACAAGGAAGGATATATAGAAAAATTCACCTACAAATATCCTCACGTGAAATTATGGATGCCTACTTGAAGGAAAATGTTCCTGCAATTGAGGATTGTTATGTTCTATATGCATGTAACAATCCTATAGATAGTTCATTTCAAGAGTAGATTTTGTAAAGGACCAAATGGACATTGTGCAATCACTGGAGCCAAATTGTACAATATGGTTGGATAGGGAGATGGTGATATTTATCAAGATTCAGATGCTACCATTGAGTCCTACAAAGTATAGGTGCAAAGGTGGAAGCCAGCAAGAGCATCAAAATCTCTCAAGGTGTTGTATAGAAACTGTTTAAATATAAAGCAACAATGGATTGTTGGTGCAGAAAAATATGATCATCAATGTAAATAATATCATATGGGCATGGTCACCAAGGGTAGTATGGACAAGAGAGAGAATAAAAATAAACAAGGGAATTACAGTAGTTAAGGTGTAATAAGAGAAAATGGGGCATAATATTGAGAGTGAGATTGATGTTTTATATTGATAGAAGTTGATGGGTTCTTATCTCAATGAAATATTTCAACTTTCTTATTAATGTATAAATAAGTATGTTAATGTGTGGAATAATGAAAGTGTTGAGGTTCATTGTATACATTGTATTATTAATATATGGTTTGACAATACAAGTTCTTTCATTAACACGAACATGCTATCGAATAATCCTTGAGAAAATGGTCTAGAAGGATTAGCATTATAAAAATTGTTAAGTATAATATCGATTTTGAATATTATGTGCAAGAAAATAATTTTAAAACATTCATGATGACCACTAGTAAATTATAATAATGTGCTTTTTCAAATCAATTCAAAAAAATATACAAAAGAGATCCATATAAACAAAAGAAAAATCTCATATGAACAGAAGATAAAGTAAAAATGTTACTTGTATAATGGTAATATATGACCCAGATGCGGGTGATCCCGTGTCTCAAAGGAGGAGCAGGAGAAACTGTCGAGACGCGCAATTGTCCCCAGACGTCACTCCCCTGACTCATCATCATTAAGCCCTTAATGACACAGGACGTCTTCTCCCTTGATACATACGGGTTCTCCAAGTTTATGCTGAGAGGTGACTTCCCCTCCATCACCCGGTACTATGCTCCTCCGTGCATAGTTATGGAATTCTTAATTGCGCCTCAAGATCTGTGTATCCCTCTTATGGGCAACAGGTGCAACACTTCTTACCTCATTTTCTCTTCCCCATGTAATCTAGTGAAGGCCAAACATTTTGCAGAGCTTGTGGAAACTATGAAGCAATCCATCTTCCAGTCTCTTGCACCTACCCTCTCAGTCGATGTTCAAAATACTTACCACTCTATGCCTTTGGCACATCTAAAGATGTCTCGCATATTATGTGCTACGCCAAGGTGGGGATGTGGTGCCCATGGAAATTCTAGCGAGCATGCTAGAAGTCTCATGGCTCAGGATAATACAGAAGGCTATGACTTTAAAATCCCAGATTATCTCCGTCAACTCATGGATGACTGGGAGTATGAGCTCATGGGCTCCCACTCTAAGGTGAATCAGACGATCCTCCGCATGCACAATTTTTGGGTGGTCAAAAAACTCCTAGCCCGAATCATCCTCTGTATCATAGGCTCCTAGAATGATCCGTCGACTCCCTTTATGATTTCTCCTGCAGCTCCCATGGACATAGAACACTCACCTCCTCCTCCTCCGAGGACCATTGCAAGCACAACACAGGATAAAGAAACCATCAACATTACGGCAGAGTACAAGAAAATGGAACCGCTCCTGGTTAAGGGGAATCCCTCCATCAATGAGGAGGATACTAGCAGCAAGGAGGACACTAGCATCAACGCTAAGAGCCCCAAAAAAGACAGTGTCCAAACATATGTCAAACCACCGGCTCCCCTGGTGGCTGAACGACAAAATTCACAGCTCGGATTCGGATTTGGGGTTCCTATTGAGGAGGAAATTCCCTCCATGTCTTAAGTCTAGGTTCCATGGTTCTTGTGTCTTTTCTTTTTGTTGTGGTCATCTTGGGTCTAGACCTACCTGTTAATCATAGTAGTTATACTCAGCTTTTTTGCTGTAATACTGTTATGTTTTCCCTTCTATAGGGAGGATCAATTTGACTGTAAAGCTTGAATTCCCCTTAGGGGTGGGTCTTAACTCTCTCTCTGTTATATTCTGTTCGCATAATTTCCACTATGATTTGTACTTTTGACCATATTATTATTTTGATTCAATAGATTAGTCTTTGAAATTACAAAAAAAATGGTATAATATGATATTTGTATTCTCTAAAAAATGGAGAATAAGACTAGTGAACAATTTAACTTTACATTGTTCAAATGGAAATGAGATTAGAGATGAAACAATAAAATTGACACTTTTAGACTTGCAATTTAGAACTATAAAATTTAAATTTATAGATTTGCAATAAAAACTCATAGCTTTGGAAATTAAAATTATGATTTTGAAATTAAAAATTGCACTTTTCAAATTCAAAGATTGCACCTTTCAAAATGAAAAATGCACTTTTCAAATCAAATTTCACATTGAATTTGGAATTGAGATTCACACTTTCATAATGTTTTTTTAATAGAAACAATTATAGGTTATATTAGAAGAACAGTGGTATATCCACAAAAGTAAATACAATAATAAGTCCAGCTCTGGTGCCTTAGAACAAAATGGCACCTGGTATTACTAAACCATATTCTAGCTACCTGAAAGACTAACAAGACTTCTATTTCTAGACTTAAAAATGACAAGAGCTAAACAACCAAGAGAAAATTCCAGAATTATTACATATTCAAAAGCTTTTAGAAAACTTGACCACCTAGAATTAGTACTCTTCACGACCACAGATTTGAGAAGTCTTTTCCCGAGGCATAGCAATGCCATTGTTCCTTTCCATTTCCAACTTCAAAACCTGCAATGTCAACCTTTCAAACTATCACATCCCTGCCCATCATCTCGACGATGTAGAGGCATGACTAGGCTGTTGTTGTTGTCAAACGAGAAATATAGCCCCATGAACATGGTAATAAAAGTGCATTGAATCAAAAACATACATAGATGTATTATACATGAAATTAATAGCAAAATAAAAACACGTTCATTCAAGCATTCAACATATTCATAGTAATTCATAAAACAAATATAGTTGCAGAAATTAAATACACAAGGAATACTTATCTTGAGAAAAATTTGGCCCGCAAGTAGCTATGTCGCTGCAACGTTCCACCCAACCATAGGCCAATGTGCTCATCAATATCTCAGCATCACTGCCACCCTCGAGCTAGGCATGATTTCCATAAGGAACTAGGGAACTACAGGCTTACACACAGCAATACCATACACCCATAGTCAAGCCCACACATAGTTGGATTTCACAGGCTATTAGGGAAACAATCCAATAACATGGGGGCCTTGGACCTACTCATCCAAGCCAAAAATCCCATCCAAACACATTCAACCATCTAACAGATGGGTTCCTTGGACTTACTCAGCCAAGGTAACACCAACATGCACTTCACAGCAAAATACAATTGTTGGGTTGTAGAGAAACATTTGGCAACCACAATCATAAATGGAAGATGGGGAAAAACAACCCAAGTGAGAAAATAATTTCAGGGAACGTTTAATGGCTCCACAGAGGAAAAAATGACCTCTACAAATCCCCATCTCATGGATTTGAATTCTGAAAACGTATGTTGGCTTCACATGGGAAAAACGGCCCCTTCCAAACCCCAAAACGTAGATCTATCTCCCTGGGAACTTAGCAACACCAAAAACAACTTCCCAGCCATGGGAAAAAATGGTAAACTATAGAAAAACATGGGGGAATATCCCAGCTTGCTCGTAGGGCAAAAACGGCCTCAATAAGCACCCAAAATTCGTGGGTTTCTTCTACCATTCGTTGTGCAACCAAAAACGGCTTTTTCCCCAACCGGGTAATGAGGAATCAACAACTAAAAACGACAAGGGAAGATCCCAGCCCCTGGGAATTTCCAAAACAACCTCCCATCCATGGGAAAAATGAAGAAAACTTCCCCCCCATTAAACGTGAAGGAAACACACAATAGACCAAAAACGTGAAGGAGAGAGCTCTGCAAGCTTCCAACTGCGTGAGGAATGGGGAACGTGAATGCATAATGGGTGAGTGAGTAATTTTTGGGCTCTTACTTACCCATTAAGCCAAAACATGTTTTTCTAAAATTAGTGCTCTGCCCAATTCAAAATTGACCCCCGTGCCTTTCCCATTCCCATCCAATAACTTCCTCAACCAACTTCTAGATGACTGGGCACAAAAGGATAAAATGGGTAGTTGACCACTTTATAGGTTTTTTCTTAGACATTTGGATTTTCCCCATAGGCTCAAAGTTTTGAATATTCCCCCCTCCCTATTCCTTGTGAAATCATGCCCCCATATCTTTAACATTGCAGTGCATAGCTAGTTGTGGTATTTTTATTAATTTGCATTTTACATGATGTCTCAAACATATTGTGCCCGGCGAGCACATAAACCATCGACATCGATTTTAATCGTCGATACATAAGACACTAAATCCATGGTGGGGCCTTTTCCTTGAGCTCAACACCATGGTGAAATAAAAATATTTACATCATATGCAATTCAATACCATGGGGTCAAAATTGGGGTGTTACATGAACCTTATCTCCAAATATTCTACCTGAGTCAGCATTGCCTGTTCCAATTGCGAGATGGAGCCAATGAACTCTTCACAAATTTGAATCAAACCTGTGTCCACCATTTTGAAATGATGGCCTCCTTCCTCATCCAACCACTATAAGAACCGCTTTTGAGCCATGATTGTCTTACGAATGTCCTAGAGTTCTTCTTCCAACGTGGGAGGCAAAACAACTAGTGTTGTCGATTTGGAGCTGGAAGTCGTGAAAATGTTAGAAAGCACTCTAATCCAGATAACAACAATTCCTTTTATCAATTGAATCCAATGGACAAGATAGAAACCCACAACCATTGGGGAATTTAAATCCTGCACTGAGTCTGCGGAATCTCTAGAATTGCCCATAATTCCCAAGAAACTGACTGAATTCATCACACGAACAAAGTAACTAGACGGGTGAGGTGAAGGACTTCGACACGAGGAGATCTGATCCGAGCTGCTCTCAAATCCATCAGAGTACTTCTGGGATGACGCCCCTTCTTGTACTATGGCCCAGAAAACAAGGCACATATGCAAGATACCACGAGCCCGCATGAGGGAGCCCGTTAATGACTGTCGCCACCTTACAAGGGTATGCCACAAGGATGCAAGAGGGGATCCCTTACATGTGAGGACGCTCAACCACAAGCCCGTGGTCCTATGGAAGGGGATATAAGGAGGCTTCTTCATTGATATTGAGGGTCCCTTTTCCCAAACATATTGATTTATTTGCCTCTTTCTCTACTTCATCGTTCAATCCTCTTAGAATATGACAAAACTTAATTATTCGAAAGTAATTGACAAGTCTCTATATTCTTCTAAATATCTGACGCAACCTCAACTGTGACGGGAGGGATTTTGTAACCAAAGGAAGAATGATAAGACAAGACTCTCTAAACACAATAATGTCCTTGATATCATGAGCGAGCATTTGAAATAGACCTTTCCACAAGGCGAGTGCTTCAATTATATTATTTGTATCTTCTCCAATTCCCCATGTGTATGTAAATTCATTCTGGTCCTCGGGATAAAAAAGAATCCCTCCCCCTCCTACCACCCCTGTATTCCCTTTAGATGCTCCATCAAAGAAAAGAGTATGCCGATGAAAGGATCTTACCGAATTAATGAAGTCAGATTTCTCCTTACATATTTCCCATAATTATAATTTAATATTAGGGGTATCAACTGATTTGGCGGGCTTTGGAAAGAAACTAAGTAGCCAAGCTTCTTTAGTGGGGAAGATCGAACAATGGTTAGTTTCAACCCAAAGGGATATGAGGAAATCTCCTAACAGAGGTTTGATTTTGGCGACAACTTAACTAGCAGATAAGGACTTGTCTCTAAAAACACAAGCATTTCCTTCGAGCCAAATTTTCTAGAGAATAAATTTGGGAAGAGTCAACCAACAATGCTTGAGAAGGTCTTTTTTTATGAGGGATAAATGGAAAAGAGAGAGCCAGTTGCTAAGAAGAGTTGGAATAATCTCGGGTAGGTGAGCTAAACCAAACCAACAAGAACGAGCTTGTTTCCATACATCTACTGCAAAGGGGAAGGAGAGGAACAAATGATTAACTGATTCCTCCTAAGAGAGGTAAAAGGGGAAACGATAGGTCTTTCCCAACCTTTCTTTCATAGTTTATCCCCTATCAGGATATTGTTATGCTCTACGGTCCAGATGAAAAATTCAACTTTAGTTAGGTTTTGGAACTTCCAAACTCCTTTCCATAAAGCAGGATTAATGGGATTGTTGGGGACAGAATAGAGAAGCTTATAACCAACAATAACAGTGTAAAATCCAGTCCTAGAACCCCAGCCACGAATGTATTTTTTTCTCATTGCAATGGGGGCCTTCCCTTGAAAAAGAGATAGAAGCGTAGATTTTTCAGTGAGCAAGTGGGAGGGGAAGTTTTCGATATTCCAATTTCTCCAGACCTTAGAGCCATCAAAATCATAGGAGGATATATCCCAGAGAGTGGTGACATTGATGGAGTGGAGGTGGATTTTTAACTGGGAAATTTCCTCGAAAAGAATCAATCAGTGGATCCCCAAGAATGGAGTCATCCCAAATTTGAATTTTTTTCCCATTTCCTGAAATCCAAATGAGGACAGAAGTAAAAAATCCAAAATCCTTCAGGATGATAGTGAAAATTGTTGATCCTTTGACGATTCTTGGGGGAGTATCTAGACATCTGGACCGATTCCCCAAGAAATACTTTTGTAAAGGTCTTGTTTACTCCAAGAAATTTTTATTGATATCAGGTTCCAAAGGAGTTTGGCCCCAAGCGCCAGGAGGCGGCGATCTCGGAGATGAAGACCACCTTTTGACATAGGTTTAGAGATTTTTCCCCATCTTACCAATGAGAGTTTGTTCTCATTTTGTCTTCCTCCTTTCCAAAGGAATATTCTAAGGAGAGCCTCAATCTTTAAGATAATTCTGCGAGGATCTAGAAAGATGGAACTTTGATAAATAGGGATACTTGAGAGCACTAATTTAATGAGAATTAGTTTTCCAGCTAGATTTGACCAAGACGTTCCCCAAAAATTAATTCGAGCTTTCATCTTGTCTATCAAGGATGATAATATTTTGGGGTTTCTTTGAATATCAAAATTCCCAAGTACTTGAAGGTGTCCCATTGGGTTTTCCCTTCAATTTCCAGAATTCTTGAAATTTATAGCATCTCTTTTAGATTACAATTCCATCCATAGATTTGACTTTTCCTGTAATTAATTTTTCTTCCTGAAACTTTTTGATACAGGTCTAGATAATTTTTGAAGTTTCTGGTCGAAAATATGATTGCACCACCCAAAACGAGGGTGTCATCAGTGAATTGAACATGATCGATGTCTTTAACTCCTCGGACTATACAAAGATCCATTAATTCTTGCTGAAGATGACTTTGATCCATCTTGAAGATAAGAACTAAAACCTTACTAACATAGAGTAGAGGGGAGAGGGGTCATCCCAGGCGAAGACCTCGAGAGGCTTGAAAGAAACTAGCTGCATGACCATTGACCAAACGGGATATCCAAGGGGCTCTAATGCAGGCTTTTACCCAAGCAATAAAGGAGGGAGTGAAGCCAAAATGATGCATTACCTGAAATAGGAAATCATGCCTTACCCTGTCAAAGGAATTAGCTAGATCCAACTTGATAACCATACCTTTTTCACGATGTTGGCTACTTGAGTGGATTTCTTCCTGAACCAGGATAATGTTGTCAGCAATTTGTCTCCCTTTAATAAATCCACCTTGATTTCCAGGGATAATAGTAGGGAGAATACCTTTTAGTCTATGGCCATTAATTTGGCTATAATTTTGTAGCCAATGTTACAAAGAGAGATTGGTCTAAATTGATCAAAGGAAAGGGCCCCTTTTTCTTTAGGGATGAGAGCAAGAAAAGCAGAATTTTTGCTACCTTCGATCTTGTTGCAGTTTTGAGATTTCAATACCAACTTACGGAGCTAATTTTTGGAAATATTCCAACAAGATTTGAGGAACCTTGATGTAAAACCATCCGGTCCAAGCGCTTTGTCTGGCTCCATAGCGGCCAGAGCTTGCTTGATTTCTTTTTTAGAGACTGGGGCAGTAAGTAAATTATTAGTTATTGAGCTGACCATAGAAGGGATTAGATTTAAAATTTGAGGGGAGGTTTCTTCTAGAGGCCTCTCCTATCTATAAATGTCCTTGAAATGAAGATGAGCTTCTTGCTTGATTCCTTCGAAGTCTTGGACTGCCTGATCTTGAAAATGAATTCCCTTGACAAAATTGAACTGATTATGTCCTTCTGCTTGTTTATGAAAAAGGCTTGATTTTTTATCCCTAGCTTAAAGCTAGAGACTTCTAGATTTTTGTCTCCATTAATCCTCCTCCAATGTGCAGGCTGAATGAAGGGTGCGCTGGAGTTGCGCTTCATTCTCAAGGCTTTCCATTTCAACTGTATGTTCCTCCATATGAAGGTGGTGATTTTCCAAATTGTTATGGCCTTCCAACCACTACTTGAGGGGAGAATTTAAAGTCTTGGCCCAATATTTGAGGGAAGTTTTCATTCTTCTGAGTTTCTCTTCCCAAACGAAGAAGGCAAATCCAGAGATCAAAACCTTCCAAACTAATATAAATAAATCAAAGAATCCTTCTTGTTGGATCCAAGAGAGGCTAAATAATAAAGGGATAGGGCCAAGATTTCGGTTTTTGGTGAAATCAAGAAGAATAGTTTTATGGTCAGAAACACTAAAGGGGAGAATTGAAGAGTCAACAATGAATACAAGTAAAAGCAGGGAGTGTTGCACAAGGAATCTATCAAGTCGGGCGGAAATATGTCCTGTGTTGATCCTTCTATTTGACCAAGTGAATTTTCTGTGAGTCGAATCGACATATTCCAAATCCCAATCCATGATTATGTCCTCAACCAATCCATGAAGAGGATATCTTAATATTTATCCCCCTTTTTCCTGATTGGGAGTGGGTGATGTTCATATCCCCAATGAGAATTATATTCTCAAGGTGATGGATACTCAAGAAATCCTGAAGATTCCAACATGCTTTTTTTTAATAGAGCACATGAATGTAGATATTAAAAATAATTACTAGATAGCCCAGGTCTTTGTGATGAAGGATAGTAAGGATCCAGTGGGTGCAAGAAGTGGTGTGAACTAGATCAAAATTGGAAGAGTTCTGTAAAGTTCCTAGGCCTCTGAAGGCACCTCTGACGTTGACCACAACTCCTTCTCCTTTTTTCTAGAAGAGATTATTGACCTTGAGGAATTATTATTCTTCCAATTTAGTCTCCTGGGTTAGGAAGATATCGAGAGAGGAAATATGAATTAAATATTCCATTGCTTCTTCTTTCGGACAACTCCCTAAACCCCTACAGTTCCAGGAGACAACCTTCATTACTTACCCTTTGGAAAAGAGAAGGACCCTTTGGAGACCTATCCTTGATGTCTTGTGATTATGGGATTTAGCATACAATCCAGCATTGATTGAGATCCTTGCAGTTTGTCTTTATAGGTCATTTCCTCTCTTTTTTCATTAGATGATTTTCTTCCTTCCTTATTTCTTTTGGTAGTGGCGATTGGAGGAACTATTTCTCCATCCTCCTCCTCCGAAGATTCTTCCTCTGTTCCTGTTTCTTGGGGCTCACTTAGGGTTGTTGTTTCTTGCACTGACGAATCTTGGGATTTAGGGATTTCAAATGATGGATCATTTTCTTCTAGATTTGACATTTTAGGGAAGAGGGGCCTTTTCAAAGCTTCTTCAACAACGATTGTTGCCTCTATTGAGCCATCCAACGCATAGAAACTATTTCCATTTTCGATCGGTGGTTTTTGTAGTGCTACTTCCTTTATGATGGGAGAGGGAATGGTATTTCTCCCTTCCTTTCTTGTTCTAGATTTAGGGTTAGATTTTGACCTTTTTACTTGATGCCAGAACACTTCCATTTATTTCTCATAATGAAGTACAGAAGTATTATTTGATCAATTCTTTTGAAAGTGCCCATATTCGTGACAATGTCTACACTTGAACGACAATTGTTCATAATCCAGTTGTTGGAAATGATGTCAATCCCCTACTGTTAACTTGATTGCTTCGGGAAGGTCGGCCTCTAGATCTACTGCAACACATATTTGAACACAGGAATATTTATCTTTTGTGATTGCTTTATCAATATACTTTCCTAACCTGTTTCCAATAGTTTGCAAAGAGGAAGGAGTCCAACAATGGATTGGAAAGTTGGTTGGGCGAGCCCACACCATGAAAGCTTTAGGAATGTTTATATCCGGATTGAAATCAGGGTTCCATCGATTTAGATAGATACCTTGCATCCCCATGAAGTAAGGCTCACTTCAGAATGTTAGATCTTGATCCTCCTTGGTGATGAATTCGAACAGGAAAAAAAAAAAAAGCCCTCTTCCTATAGCATAATAGGTGACACTGTTGGAAATAAGTGGGCACCAGTTTTTTTGGATCTAGTTATATGTTGTTCTCGGAGAGGGAAAAAGGCCTGTGAACTGGCCAACTAAAGCTCTATCCGCCAAAGAAACTGCAATCTGCATGGGTTGATCTGGTGGCAGAGCAATAATTGGGACATCATCCAGTTTTTTCTCAAAATTAGGGAGAGGAACAGAAGCAGGCTTCTTGCCTTCTGTTGAGATGAGGCGCTTGAAAGCTTCAACATCCACATGAGAAGGAATGGGAGGAGGCTTATCACCACCTCATGCATAGCTCATCGCGAAACCCAAGAGGAGATCGAAACACTAGCAAAACTGTTAGACTGTCATGTCAGAAAATTGAGATGAGATTCACACTTTCATAATTAAAAAGTGCATTTTTGGAATAAAAAAGTGCACTTTCAGGGTTCCTAAGTAGTTAAAAAACACACTTTTGAAACCCAATACTGTCATTTTTAAAACCCAAATTTGCACTTTATAAATGTTGATATTGACATTTTGAAAGGATAAATTCAATTTTTTTTAGTCCAAATTTTGCCTAAAATGTCCAAATTTAATGAAATGGGGGTTCTTTAATATAAATCTCTATCATAAGATCCTTAAACTAGGCTTGAACATAGAAAATAATTCTTAGAATTATGTTGACTTAGATTGTTAATTTAAATCTGGTTGGAAGGGTTATTTCAAATATTATATTGTCAATTTTTTTAAACTTGCTTATGAGAATATTTTTAATTTTGATCCATTAATTTGAGCAAAGGCTTTAAGAATAGGGTTTCCAATGTTCTTCTTGAACTTATGGTTTAATTAGTTGTCCATTGATTTTCTTTTCTTCTCTGATTGAGATAACTCATTAATTTTCCTTCCATTTTTTACAATGTCTCAAGATATACCTTCCCATCAATAACGACATGAGATTCTTCCGTATTATTTTTCATTTTTTGCAATATCATCAATATTGAGATTGAAACAATGTTTAATGCAATCTTTGATGTATTTATCCTCTATTTCCATAGAAATGAGGCAAAACCATACACAAGAGGCACCTCTCCCAAGAAAAGGAGAAAATAAAAGGAACCATTGAGACAATTTATTTCAAATATTATACAATTAATACTTCTTTTGTTTGCTTAGTTATCAGAATATTTTGAATTTCAATCACTTGGTTTGAGCCAAAGGATTCAAGAATGGGGTTTCCAATGTTCTTATTGGACTTGTGCTTTACAAGTTGTTCATTGTTTTTCCTTCTTTTTTGTTAATAGTCTCAGAGTATCCATGCTCATCAATGTGGATTTGAGTTGTTTCCATTCTAATTTTTCCTATTTAATGCAAGAATAAGAATATTGAGCTTCACCCGTTTTGTTCAAGATTGGGAATATGCAATATACCCAGGGGGATAATATGATATCCTAAGAAGGTACCCAAGGGGAATACATCATGTAATGTATAACTAAGGAGGAATACTTAATGTAATGTGGCCATAAATAATGGAATAGGTCCACTAGGTATTTTTAATGAAATAATATAATAATTAGGGGTTGATTGGCATAGACCCCTAGGAATACTCATGAGAAAGTATAGATACACATGAATATCATTGTATTGAGTTATGTTGGATGCATTGTTTTATAGAAAGCATGGATTGTGGATGTTAGGATATTTAGACACTTAGTAGTTAGTTAAGATCAATTTGGTATAATGTGGCTTTAGGTAAAACATGTTTCTTTAGTATGTATTTGTACTTATGTAATTCGACAGTCATATGTTCTAGATATAGAGTAATCTGACGATCCATCTTCACCTCAATCTTAACGGTTCATATTCACCTCGATCTTAACAACTAATGATCCATGGATTAACACCTGATCGGTCCATGATATTTAATTAAATAGCATGGAGGTTCATTTTCTTGATGATCGATTGTGAGAAAATTGTATTCAAAAGAAAATCATTTTCATAATATCTTTCCTCAAGTAGCTATTTGGCTGGTGTCGTGGACCGTTTCCCTCTTTGGGGGTTTTAACCATATAAAACATTAGTGTGTTGATTTGTAATATGTTTGTGTGAGAAGTTGTTGAAGGTGATCAATCTTCTATAAATATTCTATGTTAGTCGAACATGATATCAAAGCACTTATAAAGTTCCCCTTCCACTGTTGATCGAGATCTTAAACTGTGTTGTTGAATGCATCAATGGATTTCTAGTTTCTGATATTTTTTATGGGATGAGAGAAGAATTCTATTGCGTGCAGAGCACTTTTTTTAGTTGGTCATGATTTTTGTTTCACTAGAAAAAGGCTTATGTTTTCCCAAGACACAACCATTTTACTAGATCAAGAGGTATATTGTTTATAGTTACAATTTTTATTTTTATTGTTTTCTTATATTCTTTCACATTTTAGCTTGGTTTTCTATTTTATTCCCATTTTATACCTTTTTGGTCTGTGTATGCTCTTTGTTGTGCACTCTATGCAAACTTGGAAAATAAGAGACATGGCAGAAAGAGTTTTCTTGACTTTGTATGCTCTTTGTTGTGTGCCTTGTGCGAACTCGGTAAAACATAAACAATGAGAAAACTTACATTTTCTAGGTAAGTTAACAAAGTACTCATCCCAAATCTGATAAAGTTCAATTTGAAATTATGTTTTTGTTTTTGTCTAATTGTGTAAAGTGACTCACAAGCCAAAAAATCAAGGTTGTTAAGGTGGGCATGCTATCCCACAAAATCAACTCCATTCTCCTCCATAATATTACTAAATAATTTGTTTAACTAATTCTGTTGAAATTATTTTTAAAAGTAAGAGGTCTTGGGATCAAGTCATTTTTGTAAAAGTTCATAAAACTTTAAGTTATAAAGTAACCTTGTTGTAAAATTGTTTCCCACTTGTTTTATAAAATTCGATCACTTAATTTAAAAAGTAACTTATTTAAAAATGAGTTTATAGGCAAAGTTAGTAAGAGGGGAAAATTATATATGCATTGTGCTCTTGTTACCACATGGATCAACCCATGCTTAATGCATTGTGGCCCCTTAATTCCATTTTATGACTTTCTTCAAATGGGCATAACTTTGACATTCAAAGTTTGTTTTAGTGGCTTTTTTAAACTACCTATTTTTTTGAGATATTTCCATCTAAAGAATCAGTTTCTATTTTTTATTCCATATTACAATATGGTTGCTCCATGTGATAATATTCTTACCATTACTAATTAATTCTCATGGAAATCTTGTATGGAGGATGTTGTGCAAAGTAGGAGACTTTATCATATTTCCTTGGGAAAAGAAACTTCCCCCACTTATGCTGGAAAAAAATTAAAATGTGAGAATAAATGTGATAAAGTTTGTGGATTAATCGAGATGTCAATTTCTAATGACCTATGATTCCACCTTCAAGGAATTGATGAACCAAATAAGGTTTGGGAAAATTTTGAAACTGTATTTGGTAAACATCATGAGATTCGAGGCCTCGGCTATAAAATGATTTGGTTGTTTTAAATACAAACGATTTTTCTTGCATTGAAGACTATCTATCGAAATTCAAAACCCTTAGAACCTTAGTTGAATAATACAAAATAGTTGAGCCAAAAAAGCAACGTGTTTATGCTATTCTTTCCGAGATTGGTCCTACCTATTATGTTTTTGTATCTACATTTTACTCCATGAAATAATTTATGGGGATGAACTTTACAAAACCCACTCTTGAATCTTTCTGTGATGCATTGATTAACAAGCAAGATAAGGTCATACATCTTGGAGTAATCAACATTGTTGATATATCTAGCAAAGCATTAGTGGCACAACAAAATAAAAAAACCAATAATCCCAAGAAACAACGTCCTCACAACAATAAGAAAAACAAGAATCCCAAATTGTTTCATCCATGTCATCCTTCCAATGGTGAGAAGGGAACCAAATCTAAAGATAAGAAGATTGAGCGCCATTGCAATTTTTGCAGGAAAGATGGTCATGTGGAATCTAAGTGTTTCAAACTTTCAAGAATATCCAATCTTGGAAGCAGCAATGAAGAATCACAACATCATCCTTGATTCATCTTATAACTCTACAAGTCATGGAGATGCACTTTAGGCTTCTAGTTTTTCTTTCTGTGCATATTCTTCCTCTTCTTCTAATGAGTGGCTCATTGATTCTCAAGTATCTTACCATATGGATAACAATAAAGTCATATTTTTTTCTCTACATTGAATGTAACACCAAACAAATATTTGTTGGTGATGATAGATCTCTAATCATTGTAGGATTTACGACAGTTCAACTAGATCATGGTTAGTTCAATGATGTATTATGTATTCCAAGGATTTCCTACAATTTGTTATCAGTCTACCAAATCACTCATTCTGGTGATGGTAAGACGATAGAGTTTACACCTCAATAAGTTGTAATCAAGGATTTCAAATATCCTTAGCATGTCCTAGCAACTGAAATTGTTAATGATATTACCAAGTTGTACATATTCAACAACTTTGAGTCATCATCTTTTCCCTCAGTTTTTATTGATCATATTGAAAACTTGGGAAAAACAAGATGTGAGTGATTTGGTCATTTAAATTATCGCTCATTGCAACAACTATGTAATTAGAAAATGGTGATTGATCTCTCTTGCAGAGATTGCAGAGATGGTTATTTTCTTAAGTGTGCTCTTGGCAAACATCATCGAGACAATTTTGAAAAATGTGCCTCTTGGCACACCTCGACCCCCTTACAACTTGTTCACAATGATTTGTGTGGTCCGCTTCCTTATGCTCCTTTCTATGGACTCAAGTATTTCTCAAATTTCATTGATTACTTCACCATGCGCACTAAGGTTTACTTCTCAAGACTTAAGAGTGAAGTTTTTGACAAGTACTTAGCCTATAAGGCCCTTACAGAAAAACAATCTATACATCAAGTACACAAGATTGTTAAGAAAAAATAATGGAGACAAATATGTAAACAAAATATTTACTACTTATTACACTGCACAAGAATTCAAATGCAACATATTGTTCCACACACACTACAAAAGAATGGTGTTATTGAGAGAAATAATCACACATTAAAGGAAATGGTTAATTGTATGATCCAAGCTTCGGGACTAAGTCTTCAATTTTAGGTTGAATCCATTAATTGTTCCAATTACATAATTAATCGCACTCCCACCAAGGCTCTAAAAGGTGTCACACTGCAAGAAGCATGGATTAACATTAAACAAGACGTAAGCCAGTTTCTTATGTTTGTTAGTGAATAATAGGCTCATATTCTTGACAAAAAATGGAAAGCATTACAACCTAAAAGTGAAGTGCATATTTATTGGATATTTTGAAGATGTAAAAGGTTATATACTTCTTCATCCAAATTCCAATGACATAATTATTAGAATATATGTTAAATTTGATGAAAATATCTCATCTTGCAAGCCTAATTCCGCGTATGTGCCATCTATGGCATGCAAGCCATCTTCAACGTTTGTGCCATCGTCTACTCCCGGCTTTTTTTATAGTGTTCCTACTCCAATATCTTCCTCTAATGATGATAGTGATGATGAAATTCCACCTCCACATACTCAGTTTCTTCGAGTTGCACTAGAAAAATCGCTTCCTCGATGGATCCATACAACATGTGAAGAAACTAGTGATCTTGGAGATGATCCTAGAGATCAACGTTGAACATGTGCATAGTTTCAGTCT
The DNA here is from genome assembly GCA_001517045.1 of Pseudotsuga menziesii. Classification (NCBI taxonomy): domain Eukaryota; kingdom Viridiplantae; phylum Streptophyta; class Pinopsida; order Pinales; family Pinaceae; genus Pseudotsuga; species Pseudotsuga menziesii. Next base: position 86,245 of record LPNX010933272.1, read on the forward strand.
GCCTCTTCTCTTTTGGATTAAGTTTTAAATACTCGTGATCCAAAAACATTTGTAGAATCTTCACTTCATCCAAATTAGAACACGGCCATGGATGAAGAATATCGTTCATTAATGACAAACAATACTTAGGATCTTGTACCTCTTCCAAAAAAATAAAAACATTAGAGGAAATTTCAACTCAAAATGGGCCTCCTAAAATGAACTAATAAAATAATAGTTAAAATAATAAAATAATATTTATTAATTTTGGAGGAAGAAAAGAGAAAAACTACTTTTTTATTTGTATTTTTGGCATATCTCCTTGTGTTTTTACTCAAATTTTGATTGGGAGAGCTCATTGGATGTGGAATTAAATTCCGCATCCAACGAGTACCCACTCGGCATACTTTTGACGGACCCCGCTACCCCAAAAATAAGAAATACCTGAAAAAATGAAATGATGACTCGGCATACTTTTGACGGACCCCGCTACCCCAAAAACAAGAAATACATGAAAAAATGAAATGATGATGTCATCATTTCATTTTTTTCAGGTATTTCTTGTTTTTGGGGTAGTGGGGTCCGTCAAAAGTATGCCGAGTGGGTACTCGTTGGATGCGTAATTTAATTCCGCATCTAATAAGCTCTCGTGATCGAAATTTCAGTAAAAACACAGGGAGATATGTCAAAAATACAAACAAAAAAAGTAGTTTTTTTTATGATACCTATCCCAAAATTTATATTACAAAAGTGTTTAAGACCTATACGGTATTTCAAATTTAAAGCAATTTCATTGGCTAACACATGATGACATGGAATTTGAATAAAAGTTAAAAGGCCCATTTTTAGTTGAAATTTCCTCTAATGCTTGTCAAATGTAATTGGGTTTATGGAACTAAGTATGCATCCAATGGAAGCGTTGAAAGACTTAAGGCAAGGTTAGTTGCCAAATAATTTTCCCAAGTGGAAGGAATTGACTACAATTGATCGGTATCGTGCCCACATGCACAACGGGGACAACAGTTTGACTGAATGAATCGAGTACTGTTATGGAACAATCACAATAATAATAATTAAGCAGGAAATACACTACTACACACAGAATCATGCACATAGACAATATGCAAGAATTCAAACCAATCTCTTCTCTATTTCTATTTATGTTAATCTGTTACACACTTCATTACTGCTCTATATTACAATAGTGTACATGCTTAAATAGAGTGCTAAGAATGCTTGGTTTGTCTTCTCGTTACGTTCAGTTACACGATAAGTTGGAATGGTTACAGAAGTTCAACCGTTATAGACGACTGGAAGACAAAGAGATAATCTATCGTAGTTCACGAGTCACCAGTGTTGTTGATGAATGTCAAGGTGATGAATGTCGAAGCACTAAACTTGTCAAAGTGTTGAATCTATCGAAGTCGATGTTGAACCTGTCGAGGTGTTGAATCTGTAGAAGTCGATGTTGAACCTATCAAGGTGATGAATCTGTCGAAATCGATGTTGCCATTTGTCATCTCCAACAAACAATGCCAAATGTTGGGGGGATCATTCCTCCTTTCCCAAGGAACAATGGTCCCCATTGTTTGCTCGTGTAGATGATGAAACTTATTAGTCAGTTCAGTACTAGAGTACCATTTTCCTTGTGCTAGGTGTTGTCCAGCTTTGGCCACCTAAAACAAGGGTATTGCGTTCGTCCTTGTATGGTGTATTCATCGTCCCACAATGGTGTCGCAAGGAAGAGGCTCCTAAACATCTGGATGGATGTTGTCGGGATTTTTTGTCTGCAAGTCGTTTTGTTCCAACAATGGTGCATGGTATGGTCAAAGTAGATCCACATTAAATACTGGATGCAAACCCAGGCATGAAAGAATGTTGAGCTTGAAAGCATTTTCTCGAGTCTACTCAAGAATAATGTACGGGCCATATCACAAAGGAATCAACTTCCTGTATGGACCAATGAATCGTTCCTTCTTGAGATGCAACCAGACATGATCCCCAATTTAAAATGAATGAGGAATACGATTCTTGTCGTGTAGGGCCTTATCTTTTGCATTAGCTCATTGCAATATTTCCTGCGCTTATCTCTGGATGTAATAGATTTGATCCCGAAACTTCAATCCTTTTTCAACTTATCGTCAGTCAGAGTCGATGTCATTCAGCTCTGTCAATGAAATAATCAAGTCGATGGGCGTTGAGGGTTGAAATCCATAAAAAAATATCAAATGGAATCTTTCTCGTAGAGATATTATGAGCATTATTGTAACTATGCTATATATATGGGAGACTTATATCCCATGTTTGACTATGCTTGTGGTTGTACATGCAGAGCAGTTGTACTACCAAGTGATTCACAACTTTCGTTTGTCCGTTTGTTTGAGGATGGAAAGTTGTCAATAAGGAGAGATTCGTATCAAGTTGCTTCTAGAGAGTCTTCCAAAAGATGCTGACGAATATGGAATCTCTATCAAAAATGATGGCCGTCAGTAAACCATAATGTTTCCAGACATGTTCAAAGAAGAGCTGAGTAGTTTCTTGCATTGTCGTAGTCTTCTTGCATGGAATGAGAATGGCCATCTTGGAAAATATGTCGACTACTATATGATCGCGTCATGTTGATATTTGTTAGTAGGATATCCTATCAAGTAGTCCATAGAAATAGATTCCCATGGTCGACAAGGAACTAGCAAAGGCGTGTACAATCCTTGTCGTCGATTCGTCGGTTTAGCAATGGCACAAACCATGCATGTTCGAATGTACCTGTTGACATCAGACTTAAGTGAAGGACAATAAAAATACATTTGGAGGATGGAAAGGGTATTCACTACTCCAAAGTGTCCTACAGTCTTGCTATAGTGCGCATCCCAAATGAGCTTATGTCGGTACACAAAGCTGTCCAAGCTTGTATAGCAAGGTGTATTTTAGGAAATAGTTGGTATTGGACAACGCTTTGGTCTGAAGTTGTTGATAAATTGTAGAAAATTTGCAGTCTATCGAATGTAATTGAGTCCAAGTAGTGGTGCCATAGCCTTGCATACTTATCATTGTAAAAAGGAGAGTAATGGGTGTTCGAATCAGACAATCGGTTGCGACATTGGCTTGACCTTTCTGATACTTAATTACCAATTGGAATTGTTGCAGGTAATTAATCCACTTGAGCTGTCAAGTTGGTTGTAATTTCGACTGGGATGGGGTGAACTATAAAGGCTTGTGGTAAGTAAGAATGATTGTTTCCTTGCCAAGAATGTAATGTCTCCATTGTTTAAGGGCTTTAACAATGACATACAATTATTTTCATATGTCGAATACCTTCTGACTGTGTCGTTGAAATTTTCAGAATGAAAAGCGACTGGGTGACCAGAATTAGTGATCTATGTGCCCAAGGCATAGTCTAATGTTTCAATCTCAATCTCAAAGGGCTGATGTAAATCAGGTAACACAACTACTGGTGCAGTATAGAGCTTGTGTTTGAGTTGCTCAAAATCTTGTTGTTGTGTCGATGTCCATTTGAAAACAATTTTCCCATTTCCCTTAGTCAACTGATTCAAAGGCCAAGCTATGTGAGTGAAGATGAGTATGAATCGTCGATAAAAATTCGCCAAACCAAGAAAACTTCTTAGTTCATGAATGTTTTGAGGAATGGGCCACTCTTTAAGGATTTGTACTTTGTTTGGATCAACATGAATGCCCACAGATTCGATTACATACCCAAAATATTTGATGTTGTTCATCGCAAATGAGCATTTGTCCATGTTCAAATAGTCAATGTTGTCAAAGAGTGTCGAGGACTTGTTGAAGTTGTCGAACATGTTCTTCCCATGATCGACTGAAAATCAAAATATTGTCGAGATAGACAATGACACACTTACTGATGAAAGTTCAAAGAATGTCATCCATATATCGCATGAAATCCGTGACTACATTGGTTAAGCCGAAAGGCATGACTAACCATTCAAACAATCCTTCCTTGTTTTTGAAAGCAGTTTTCCATACATCGGTGGGCTCGATTGGAATTTGATGATATCTTGAATTGAGGTCGAGCTTAGTAAATAATTTAGCACCTTCCAGATAGTCGATTAGTTCGTCTATCCTTGGCAGAGGGTATCTATTCTTTAACGAAATCTTGTTGAGTGCCTTCTAGTCGATGCACATGCGCCAAGTCTCGTCTTTCTTTGGAACAAGGACGACTGGACTTCCACAAGGAGAGGAAATGGGTCGGATGTGATTTTTATTGATCAAATATTGAATCTGTCAACGAATCTCTTCATTCTCTATAGTTGATCTTCTGTAAATAGATGCGTTAGGTAATGAATAACCAGGAGCAAGATCAATGGAGTGTTTTACCTGGAAATGCAGAGGTACTTTGTCTGGCTCTTTAAATGAATTTTGGTACTAATCAAGAATATTGTTGATCTGTTGTTGCTATCGGGAGCTGCAATGGTCACTAAATCGACTCGTTGTTGTACTAGTCTACCTGGGATGTTGAGGCTTGATCATGATCAATGTGAATCTCTGAGCATGGTTGGTGAGACTATTTGTCTGTTTAGACGATATCATTGCAACCGTCGGTGTAGGTCGTCTTCTGGTATACCATACCATTGGTTTCGTATTTTGACAATCACCTTCTAAGGTCCTAACTGAAAACTCATGTGTCGATCCCATAAGTAAGGTTTCCAAAACAAGGTGTTGGCTACAAAAAGTTGTGCCACGTCACAGCACTTCATCTTCAAAAGGATTAATGAAGTAGGTGATTTTGCATTGTCGGGTGATCCTCAATTCCTGTCCATCCTTCATCCAACCAATATTGTAAGGCTGAGGATGTGGAGTGGTGACAAGACCTAGTTTCTTCACGAGATATTCAGAAACAAAGTTATTTTGGATACCATTATCCACAATCAAATGCAATGGATTTTTTTGAGCCCATATATGTGTATGGAACATGCGCTCTCATTCCTCCTCGTCGATGATAGTCGAGGCTGTTGGAGTGGTCAATGTCGATGTCAAAAGCCTAGATGATTTTGGGTCAGATTCCACCAGGGTTTTGTCAGAGAAGTCGGATGCAAAAAAAAATTCAAAAAATGTCTTTAGAGCCTTGCATTCAGACATATCATGCCATGATGAATTGTGGTAATCACACCATTTCCCAGCAGGGGGTTGTTTGCTACATTCCCTCTTGTCTTTCTGAGAGTGCTTTTTTCCATAGTCCTACTTTGGCAGGGTTGAATGAGAAAGGTTTCTTATCGGAGTCGGTTGGTGACTTCTTGTCAGATGGTCATCTTGTCAGTTTAGTCGTGAAGTGTGCTTTTCCTTTCTGTTTAGCTTCAAGCCTACTAGCATAGTGGAATGCATCCACAAGCATACAGAAAGTCAGAAACTCCATCTCTTACTGAATGTATGGAGACAATCCATCGGCGTACTTCAGAACAAGCAATTTCTCTTCTTCTTGAATGCCAAGTCTAGCCATTAGTCTACAGAACTTGTTGGTGTAACTTTGCAAGGGCTGGTCTTTCCATTGCCTTAGCTGCTACAACTTCTTATATTGTTGTTCAATGCACTTGGGTGGGTGAAACTCCTTCTAGACGTACTCGACAAATTTCTCCCATGTCTCTATGGGGTCTCCATCTTTCTCCATCTTTGTCGATAGGTTCTCCCACCAGCAGCGCATAGAGGTCTACATATTTAAGGATGCAATGGTGATCTTCTCATCTTCGAAAGACAAACCACTGGAAGACAGAGAGACAATATTCAACCATTACAAGCGACTGGAAGACAGAGAGACAATATGTCTTAGTTCTTCAATCTCTGGTGTCATCGATGCATGTCGAAGTGTTGAACTTGTCTAAGTACTGAATCTGTCGAAGTCAATGTTGAACCTGTCGAGGTATTGAATTTGTCGAAGTCGATGTTGAAACTGTCGAGGTGTTGAACCTCTCGAATTCAATGTTGAAACTGTCAAGGTGTTGAATCTATCGAATTTGGTGTTGGCCTCCGTCGTCTCTGACAAAACATTTCCCATGTCGCCAAAATGAATTCCATTTGTCTTGTTCTTTACCTTGTTGCTTCACATAAATGGGAGGTCCATCAAATGGATGTCAAGTCAGTGTTTTTGCATGGGGATTTGCAGAAAGAAATTTACATGGAACAACCTTTTGGATCTGGTCATAATGACTCTAGTCTTATCTATCACCTTAATAAATCTATCTATGGCCTTAAGCAGCTCCTTGAGTTGTCTATGTCAAAATGGATAGATTTTTCCTTGAGACTAGTTTTCTAAATGTCATTCTAACCCCAATGTCTATACCAAGAAAGTCGAAAACCATCTTATCATCCTTGTTCTTTATCTTGATAACCTTACTCTTATTCGTAATGACTATAACCTTTTAACCCATGTGAAATCCAACCTTAAGAAGAAATTTGAAACGACAGACTTAGTACATTTTCATTTTTTCTTGGCCTTCAATTCCTGCAATGCAAATAAGGTTTTTTTCTTTCTTCGCCTAAGTATGTCTGTGACCATATTTGTCTCTTTCACATGGATGATTGTAAGCCAACCTCATATCCCCTCCAATCTAGATTCAAACTTTTTTCCACCTCCACTACACTTGAAGTAGATGCTACCTTGTATTGTCAGTTAGTTGGCAGTCTTTTGTATTTGACTCATACCCATCCTAATATTTCATTTTTTGTTGGCCTTGTTTCCCTATATATGCAAATCCCCCATGAAATCCATTGGAAAGAAACAAAAATTATACTTCAATATACATGTGGTACAGTTCAATTTAGGAATCATTACAGTTCAGGGGGACTCCTTTGTTAGTTGGTTTCATTGATTCAAATTGGAACAACGTCCCTATGATTAGAATTCTATTGCAAATTATGTTTTTAGTCTTGATTCTAAACATGTCACTTAGGCTAGTAAGTAACAACAAGCTCTTGCTCTTTCTTTAGTAGAAGCAAAGTATCGAGCATTTGTTAATGCAAGTCAAAAAGCCTGGTGGCTTCAACAAATCCTTTAAGAGTTTGGATTCTAGCAATAATTTCTGACTACCCTTTGGTGTGACAATCAAAGTGATATCAAGCTCACCAAACATCCAATTCAACATCAACGCAACAAATACATCAAGCTAGAAATGCACTTCATCAGAAAGCTTATCCAATTTTGAGCTCTTGACCTGCTCTTTTTCCCTATATATGATCAAGTTCATGGCGTCTTCACAAAGTCTCTTACTAAAGCAAAGTTTTATAAAGTTCGATCTATGTTAGGAGTTCAATAATTTGACATGAAGGGGGGATAGGCTCTAATGCCTCCTTCCTTCTCATATTGTGTCACCTTCGTAAATATTTCAATCATATCCCAAGTTGTTGGTTAAGGGAGGATGTTAAGATATTTAGACACTTAGGAATTAGTTAAGATTAACTTAGTATAATGTGTCTTTAGGTAAAGTGTATTTATTTTGTATGCATTTGTACTTATGTAATCCAACATTCACAATATGTTTTATGCATAGAGTGATATGACAGTTCATCTTCACATTGATCTTAATGACTATTGATATCCGGCTTAACACCCGATCGGTCCATGATCTTTATTTAAAGAGCATGGAGAGTCATTTTCTCAATGATCAATTTTGAGGAACCCATATGTAGATTTTTTTTCCTTTGCATAATATATTTTCTCAAGTAGTTATTTGACTAGGGCCATGGACAGTTTCCCTCTTTGAAGGTTTTAACCACATAAAACATCGTTGTGTTTATCTTTGATCTATTTGTGTGAGCAGTTGCTAAATGTGTTCTTATGAAAATATCATGTGTTAGTTGGACAATGGAATGATTCTTTCCTTGAGCAATATTTGGTGGTGTTACTTTATCTTAAGGGTTTCTCTACATCTTAGTGTTATTCGTATGGTGAATTTCTTTTGGTTACTTCTAAAGTATAAGGGTTCTATATCTTTGTTGTGAACCAATTTGTAGGTTAAGCATCACTAAATGCAGTATCAAAACACTTTCTTTGGCTAAAAAAATGGACGATATTTTTTTATATTATTTTGCAAATAGAAAATATGAGGATGGTGGTATTCAAACCACTTTTTGGAACTTTATGTGCAGAATCTAAATAAACCAATTGCATATATATATAACAAATTCTAGGAAGTGAAATTATTGTCGATTTAAAATTATTAATTTTTAGGGTTTTTTTCCATGAAAGCTATGTAGATTGCAAAGTTGATATCTTTTGATAAAGTGACCACGTTTCAATAAAACCACTTCCAATAAATGCAGAACAACCATGAAATTTCGTGATTGTGGTCATAATAGAGATTCCGAAAAATATTGAGGGAGTTATGCTTATTTTAAATTTGCCACATCAAAAGTAAGTGATTTCTTAAGTTATGATAAGCATGATGTTTTTCATAGAAAAATATATGGGCCCTAGTACTAAAAATATATATAAATGAGATGAAGTCAACATGTCACAAATTTTGGAGTTACTATAATCATTGATCTAAAGAACAATGTTGATGAATGGTGCCAATCGCTTGACACTAAAATAAGTCAAACTTCCAAATAAAGCATTTGAATATGTATTTTAGATAGGTGGTTTTATATTGTAAACAATTATAAAGAAAGCACTAATGGTTTATTATCATGTGATAATTTCCTAGTACATGTTCATGGGTGTATTCAACAAGAAAATGTCATCGTCTCTATAAACTCTAGTAGCAAACATAATTTTATCAATGTTGATTTGGCTAAAAGATTGCAAGTTCTAGAAAAACATATTCAAAGCACATATGTTGATGGTGAAAATGCTCAAATTTTTAAAGATTTGTAGGTTACTATGAATAAACGTGAGTTGTGTTCATATTTTTATGATATAGATATAGATGATGTGGATGTTGTTTTGGGATATCCTTGGATGGACTCAATGGTACAATTAACATTAATGTGCAAAAGAAGGTTTTGAAGGTTTGGTACAATAAAAAGAAAAAGAAAAACACCTTGCAAGATTTTGCTCTTACTAAACAAGATGGGCCCAAGAGGGCACATGAAGAAGTCCTTATATGTAAAATAGTCGAAGTATCTATGGACATGGTAGATGCAAAGTTTGAGGTTGCATCAAGAGAATTAAAAAATACAAAAGCAGACAAAGAAATTTCCCAAGAAGGAGATAAACTAGAAGATGCAAAGGAATTACTTGACCCCAAGGAACGTGAAGTTCAAGAGTCAAAAGAAACAACAGCTAAGGTTTCAGTCTACAACACCCATGCAACCATGAGAAAAGTCATCAAGGCATGGTCATGAGCATTGGCAAACTTACTATAGACCAACATGGAACTAAAAGGGAACCCAATATGAAGGCGCATGTAGGAATAAAAGCAATACCTTGAGACACCAGAGTAGTAGATTGGCATCATTGAACCACAAGAACCAGAATTAAGATCAAGGTGGTCAAGAAGCGATTGGACCATGTGTCCACGTTTCACTTGAATAGATGGATGCTTGTGCTTGACACCAGTTAGCTACTATTCTTAGTAGATTTTATTATATGATTTCCGCTCATGTCTTGAGAACAAAACATGTTTCCATGGAGTTTGAATGTGTTATACCTAGGGGAAGATAATATGGGGTACCGAGGGGAGGATAATGGGCATGTGATTGGATTTGGGGTTTGTAATGATATCATAAGGATATGCATTTGTTCCAGAAGGTATCCTGGTCTAGAAATCTATGTAAACTCTTACCAATGAAATTTAGGCCTACTTGATAGTTTTTACAAGTATGTATTTTCTAGATTTGATGTTGACTAGCTCTCATTCATAAATAATGTTCTAAAATTCCCCCACATGGATTTGATACCAAGGCTCTCCTTTTTTTTCTTTATCGACCAAAATAATATTAAAGACACCAACTAAACTTCTATTTACTAAGAGGTATAGTGCAAGAAGACTCCAATAGGTCCAACTTTTATTTATTTCCAAATCATTGTTCAATGGAGCATATACATTGGTGTTCTAATATATCCCTTGGGATGGTTGACCATCAAAGGGTTATCCATTGGTCTAAAGTAGCTTTTTGTTGAAGCCGAATGAGGGTAGTCCCATTAAATATCCAAACATACTTAATGACGCACACTTCTTTTACCTCTTATCAACTTCTCTCTAAAAATATTTTTTGAGTTGCAATCCCCTTACTGCAGTAATTAGTTCAATGGTTTTGTGCAACTCAACACAAATTTTAGCATAGAGCAACAACAACAAAAATTCCCTCAAATTTAATGATTGATTCAACCTACGTATTTCCAGTTTCTTCTGGCATTTTGTTATCCTTGACCCATCACAGGAATTTCTTCCACAGAAAATTCAGGTACCATCAGTTGGTTGAGATAGAGGCAATTACGGCCCCAAGATAGGAATCTCTTCTGAATATATTATCCCTATATTATGTATGTTCAAAGAGAAATGACTATAACACCTTTTCCATAATGAACTGACTCGTTATATCTTGATTAAGAGGGCACTGGTGCTGCTTGATCCATATTTTTTAGACCTTCGGACTGCACCAAAATCCTTAAAACTTCCCTATACGAGCATTTTCTGCAAACGGCAAAGCTTTGCAGATAGGAATTTGATTTCAGGAGGCAAAGGGCTCCTTCAAAATGTGTTTAATGAAACAAGAGGAAGAGCCACCCTTGTTCTACTTGCAATTTTTAGTAGTAGATTCAGGAAGGGCTTGAAAGCCGCAGCTACCTGATGGAGATTTGGATGTTGCAGCTGCCTTAGGGAAGGAATGGGAAGGGGAAAATCGTAAGTCGACATATGAAATATTCAAGAGTTAAAGCCTCAAAGGAACACACGAGATTCATTGTGAAATTAAAATTGGGTGAGCCAATATATGAAATTATTTGGGAGTAAGTTTTCATAAGTTTTTTTGGGTTATAACCAATCTATTTAACCTTTTTCAAATTACTCTCTAATTTCAAAGTACATGGCAGGCAGAGCTTCGGTTCCAAAGGCAAAGGGGCAACAAAACAAGGAAGCAGAGACCACTTCTTAGCCCTAACCATGAGGACTGTGTGACCAACTTGTCCATAACACCAAAACCCACAACTATAGACCATGAAACAGATATGTATATGATTCATCCTTTGAGCTATGGTCTAATGATAGCAAAGAGAGCATCAATACGAATATTTCAATGCTAGTAGTTTGAAGAGTTTCATAACACTGCCCTAAACTTTTATTTATATCCACTCCTCACAGGTGCTGATTCAGGAAGCCAACGAGAAGCTTATTCACTTCTTCTGGAAACTGCTCCTGAACAAAATGGCTCCCCTCTGAAAGATATTTGATCTCCAGATTGGGCACATCAGACTTCATCATCCCACTGTTGATATAATACTCCGTTCCTGGAAATTTCATTACATAATCCTTGTTACCCATTATCAGAAGGCAGGGAGCTTGAATAGTGCAGTCCCTGAAATGGGCCAATCTCCCCCAATCCCTGTAAATTAAACGTTCAGAACAAAGATCTTCAACTTGCATATAAGAAGCATTTCATGGTGGTTTAGAATGAAAAGAAACCAATCCCTGTAAATTAAACGTTCAGAACAAAGATCTTCAACTTGCATATAAGAAGCATTTCATGGTGATTTAGAATGAAAAGAAACCAAAGGGAAAACCCTTGAACAAAATACCTTGTGCAGCAGAGGTATGGTACTTGCAGGGGGAAAACAAACCCAGATTTCTCATACAAGCTTGAGTACATCTGAAGGTCATCCTCTGTGAACCAAGGTGGCAATGGTATGGAAGGATCATAGAGATCCATTATCTCCTTACCATCTTCTGCCACAGGCAGTTCACTTGCAGAGAAAAGTGTATATATGTTCCTTATAACTGTTTTTACATCAAAACGCCCAAAATCTGTCAAGCCTCTTCCGGGCTCCTACAAAAATCAATTCAGAAGGATATAATCAGAAAATTCCACACAATAAGGGCTGCAGCGCTCTCAATATTCAAATAAGAAACAAGATCCCAATACCAATGTCCTTGTTTATTGCATATTACGCAGTCGAGGGGGAGAGGAGAAAAGGAGAACCTGCCAATGTCTAATATAGAAGTCTTTTGGAGCCCTGTCCGATTTAGCGAATTCACCAGGTTTTCTGTAAGGTATACCCAACGTTACAAGTCCTTTCACTCGATCTGGGTGACAGAGATCAAAATAGTATGCAATAGCTGCTCCAAAATCCTTCCCCACAACAAACCCCTGCTTCATGGAACATGGAATGTAGTTTCTGTTAAAATCTCAGAGACAAATTACATTAACCACACATATATCAACACCATTAAAACACCAGCATTTCATGTGGTAAAATCGCACAGGCAGACAAAGTAGTGAAGCCATTAATGAAGCCATTAATGAAGAGAGAGATTACATGATAGGCTCAGACAACTCACTGCATTATGTATCCCAACCATCATTACCTATCCCAACCAAGCACTGTGTACTTTGTGAGAAACTTCCTTTAATGAGAAACCTCCCATAAACACATTACTGCATTATGTATCCCAACCATCATTACCTATCCCAACCAAGCACTATATATTTTAGGAGAAACTTCCCGTAATGAGAAACCTCTCATAAACACATTAGTTTAATTGTCATTTAACACTTTCATATATAAGTTGGAAAATATAACTAGCAAGCTCTCTGCATGATAATAATAAGTATGAATCAATGTAGTCCAACATTACCTACCATACATCCAAGCTGATCTATTAAGAATTCAGAGGAAGTAAAACATTCTAGCTGCAAACCCCTCAATATTTTGCACCTTATAACATTGAGGTGTAGAAATAATCTATAACATCGAACTTTCCACCTCTCCTTTCTAGGCACTGAATGCAACTAGCAAGCCAACCATGAACTTACTTTCTCAATGCTCAGGGCATCAAAAAGGCGAACAATGTCTTCAACAACGTCATAGAATGTAGCTTTCTCTGGTTCAGAAGGCTGGTCAGAGAGTCCGTAGCCTCGAAGATCGGGAGCAATTGCATGAAACCCTGCCCCTGCCAATGATATCATCTGATAACGCCATGAATACCATATCTCTGGAAATCCATGCAGTAACAGCACAGCTGGACCTGCACACAATGATAACTATATGTTCTATTCAAAATTGAAAAAGATATAAACTGACTGGCACAAGTTAATCTTAACCCTGAATATAACAATGCGTGTCTATTCAAAATTGCAACAGATAGAAAACCTGTGCTTTTTCAAAATTTAAACAGATATAAAACACGGATTCATCTTAATCCTGAATATAACAATGCGTGCTTAGTCAAAATTGAAACAAATATAAACCCCATAAAACAATATGTTATAAAACCCACAAATCCATCTTAACCCTGAATATAACAATATCTACCCATGTAAAATTGAAACAGATATAAAACCCACTAACACAGATCATCCTGGAATCTATTACTTGAGTGCTTTGTTTGAGATGGGAATTACTACCTGATCCAATCTCTGCAACGTGTAAATTAAGCCCTCCAACATTAACTTGTTTGTGTTGTATTTTGTCCATTGCTGATGGATCGATAGTAGATGAGCTGCAAACTTAATCTGCGCCTATTGTTAATGGAAGAACAGCAGGAAATAATGTGTCGAGACTCGAGAGGGAAGGAAATGCGGTGCACTGAAGGTAGGTTACAGCACGCAAAAGTCTCCATTGAAATAGTGTATCCATGCTGACTTTGAACGCTTTTTTCAAGCCACTCAAAACTGTGATCCGACAACATTAAAATAAGCAAACACATGTTTTTAAGATTTTAAATTAATTTTAAAACACCTAAAACTTAAGATGGTATAGAAAAGAATTTGTGTGGTAGAAAGCATGTGTTATATGAAATTTCAAATTATATTAAAAATATGACAAATAATAATGTATTTTGATAAGCTTTATTATTAAAAAATATTAATGATTACTAAGAAAATTATATTTAATATTCTCCATCAAATATTCATAAATGGTTTTAAATAGTTATATGATATTTTCAAACTGAAAAAAAGAGGAACAAAATGTAACTAACAATTACGTATTTCAATAAACTTTTATATAATCAAAACAATTATGTATTTCAATAAACTCTTTTATCATCCAAATAATTGTTTAATAATTTAAATATTTATTTTATTATTTAAAATATTTATTCGATTATTTTCTATCAAAATGTTTTAATAATTTAAAGTATTTATTTTATTATTTAAAATATTTATTCGATTATTTTCTATCAAAATGTTATGAATTCCTTATTAAAATAATGGTTAGTTTATTAATGTAACAATGCAATAGTAATATAATGTGGAACATAAAGAAGGTAGTATTTGGGGTCGGAAGGGAGAGGGTTTAAGTTTTGTAAGTTTTAGGGTTTATTTGTGATGCACATTAATTGGTTTGTTCTTAACTTTAAGAATGGATTAAGATGTTTTTGAGCCACTTGTTGACTACTTCGAGAACCCCATGTTGGAGAAGGAAATCTTTGTGCAGTTCTCTCCTCATTGATAGTTGGCTTAGTGGACAAATTGACAAGCATGGTGGATCAATTGGAGTCCTTCTCACTATGTATTCAAGGGGGAAATAAAGTGATACCTACCGACTTGTATTAAAGGGTGGTTTTTCTCTTCACATTGATGATGGTAGGGTTATGGGCTTTTGTAATACCCTAGTTGTTGAGCCCTAGACTTATGATAGTTCATGTAACTTATGTTATTTTGCATTATGGATTTATGATCTTTTATGTGGCTACCAACTTATGTTCCTTTGCATGTTAGTGTTATTAAGGACTTATGATCACTGTTTGATAATGTGACTCTGGACTTTGGCACTATTATTAATATTAATGTTATTACATGCATCATTGCTATCTTTCAATGTTGTTACTATTGATTAATTAAACAACTGGCTCAACAAAGGAAACTAAAAGATTATGGGGGGCCATGGATTTCACAAAGTGAGGGAGAATGGGGACATCCCTAGCACTTTAGAACTTGTTGTTGGCTTATGTTTATCCATCCTAGTTCATATTTGCACCTTGGTGGCATTAATAATGTTGGTCACCCAAACCTTGTACAACGAACCCTATTCTTGATCTTTACGGGATATGGAATTACTAATGCATCTTGTGCACACCTTAGTGTGACCCTCTTTCCTAGGGTGCCCTCCTTGGGAATAGATTCCCTCACATTTATGTGTTTTTGGTCATTTATGAGTCATTTCCTAGTTTAAGGTCTTGTAAACAATTTTCTAGCTTCCACTCTTACGCAATGCATTGATGATCCTATTTTTGTGCTTCCATGATATTTTGACCCTATTGGATCCAGTCTCTCACCTATTTTGTCCTCCTTCATGTTTGTAATCCCCCTTATGCATTAGTGCGCCTCCTTGTGCTCTTCATGGCTCCACTCCTTGGTTTTTGGCAACTCCTCCTCATGGTGCTAATTCATGAAAGGGAATCTCCTAACTAAGCCACCACTCCACTAATTCATGTTAAGTCTCCATGATGCAGCTTAAACCTTACCTCTCTCCAATTCAAGTTGATCCCCTTGGGTTAGAGTTGGCCTCTTTGTGCTATAAATGCATACCTCTCCTTGTTGAAGCTAATCTTGAGCTTTGGACCATGTGACTTGTGCTATCTAACCATGTTGGGAATGTTGGTAGCATTGGGGGTGTATTGAGATTTAGAGTTAGTCTAGTTGTTTCCCTTTTGATTCCATTATATCACTCTACTAGTCCAGGTTCTCACACAGGAATCCAGGATATGGGATTGACGAGCTAGGTCATATCCCATAGGAAGTGGAGATGAATGGGAAAGTAGTAGAGGGAAGCATTGTGGTTCTCAGAATAGGTAGTTCCAAGAGTTGCTAGACTAAGTGTGCCTCTACCCCTGAATCTGTGGTCTCAACTCGGGGGTGACCTATTCAAGCGAGGAAATCTTGGCGATGTATATGGATGGGAGGAAAGTTGTCCTACTGTAGCCAGTTGCTCATATCAGAGATAAGTATTTATCTCATGTTTTCATGTTTATTATAACATTTTATTTTATATGTGCAATGGTGGTTGATTGGTTATCCAACTGTATATGTTTATATGTCAATGTTTGTATGTAGGATGGATGAGTGTTATAGATTATTGATCAGACTTGATCTAGTTTGTATTTCTCTTTTATTCATTTTCTCTTATTTTGAAACTATGAATGTGGCTCCATGGTATTGAGAGGGGTAAAACCATATATTTTCTCATTTCTAAGTGGTGATACCTATCTCATTGCATCTAGAACAACGTTTCCATAAAGGGTCGCCTTTCTGACTCACTGAAAAATCTTTTTTGATGAGCAAGATATGCATGTTTTGGTCCAGTAGTTTTTGGTGCCAAGATGAGCACACCTGTAAGTTTAAGGTATATGTTTTTATGTACATATATGTTCTTAGATATAGATATGAGTTTGCAATAATGTAATCAGATTGTAAATGTGACCGATGGCTAGAGGGTGACATCCATAAAATCATTTGTTTTAGTAAGAGATGGTTATAGGGGACAACCATCAGGAGCTAATTTTGAAGGATGTGATTGTAGTTGGTGTCTTATGTTGCCATGTTTTAGTGTGGTTGTAGGATGCAGCCCACAGATGTCTCTTGATGTGTATTTTCCTTAGTGTTTAGACTCACTGAAATCACACACTAAACAACACCGCAAACAAATTAAATTTGCAAAGAATTAGCGGCACAATGCTTGACAATTATAAACTATTTTTTCAATAATGTTTACGAAGTATAAGAATTTAATGTAGGACCTTAATCACACTAAGTATGATGATTATAGATGCATTATTCATGTGTTGTATGTGATTCTGGACTTAAAGTTAATGTTGATAGAGTTTATTAAGTGTTGATATTATTTAACTAAGGGTGACAAATTATTTAATTAAGTGTCACAACCTTAGTAATGTTTCTTAAGTTAGACATTTAATTAATCATTGAATGGTTACTTGTCCTAACCTTGTTTTCATCCAATTCCCCTATGCTTAAACTAAATTTTTGAGCCTTTTACCTTGTCATAAGGGTTGGGGATACTACAAACTCGTATCAAAGTTGAAGGTTTCAACACTACGACTGTTGGGCCTTCTACGAAGTTACAAGTCACTCTATAAACATCCATTTGTATTAAATAACTTGGATGCATGCACCTTAATATAGTTTCACGTGTGAGTTAGTTAACTAAAACTGTTAGCTCAGGACGGCTATGAACTTGATGTTCATCAAATAAGGAGAAATAATGGAAGGATTTCTAGCCCCCTTTTCTAGTTAGGCAGGTTGTAACTTATAGAAGTTGGCTAGTTACTTTATAAACCATAAGAAAAGTAGTTTTAATGATAATGAACTTATACCAATGTGTAGTTTACTAACAAGGTTGATAATGAACCAACTGTAGTTCCCGGTAAATGGTTGAGCAAGTAGCGTGACCACTAAACTGGTACTTTGATCAAACATATGAAGACTAAATATTAAACAAGTACAAGATCAACAATAGGAGGTCATAGATTGGAGATGGATTTTGAGGAAGGACGGAGGCCATATGGTCCTAAAGAGGAGTTTGTTGAGGGAAGACGGTCAATTAGACATAAGATGTAACACCCCGGTTTTGACCCCGTTGCATTAGATGTATATGATGTATATATTGTAAATGATCATGGTGCGGAGCTAAAGGCCAAGGCCCCACCATCGATTGGTTATGCTATGTTTCAGATTTAAATTGTCAGTGATGGAATATAGGGGCATGCGGCCTACATATTGAGTTTGTCATCTTGTAAATATGCATCTTTAATTAAATAACCCAACCAGCTACGTTCGCGGCAACTAAATTGAGAAGGGGCATGATTTTCACAAGGATAAGGGTGGGGAAATTGTCAAACCTTGAGCCATGAGAGAAAAAAATCCATGTGTCACCTTCCCTTGTCTTACCCAACCACCTCCATTAAGAACTGCTGCTGTTAGTTGGGGTAGTTATGGCTAGGAGTGGAGTGTGGCAGGACTGTCAGTCCTTTTCCACACTCACACTCCACCAGCGTGGTTGACCTCACGATGGCAAGCAAAAACCACCGCCATCACTCCCGCGAACATTTTCCACTCTTTCCAGGAAGGTGCTGAAATGCTCATGCACTTCGGACTCCTGCGCATCCTCTCCATTGTCTATTCATCTTCACATATAGGCGGAGTTGTTCATCCTCACATAGGGACCATTGCATGTTCATTGTTCTCACGCACAGGCACCTTTCCTGTTTTGGTATCGCGCATCCAGGAGAGAGGAGCCACCTCCACTGTCATTCACATTGTTCCACAGCGAGGAATCGGGTGTGTTCTTGACCCGCATTTGGAATTGGGTGTAAATCTTCTCTCACGCTCTGTGTTTTGCATTGTTGTTACTCACGCAGCAAGCTGGGAGTCATTCGGTCACTGTCACCCACGATTTTTCTGATGGAGAGCCATTTTATACTCAGGGACCGGGTGTAAGTTTCCTTACTGATTTGTGGTCCGTGCATATGTTTTTCCTCTATGTTTTGGGGGTCTGGTGCAAGTTTCTCTCACGCACAGGCTGGGAGATTGTAATTTCTTCCCCAGTGTGGTCTATGTAAGTTTTCCCCAATGGCTTCAACTGTGCAGAACGCGCTATTGTTCCCCACGCTTGTTGGTAGTGTATGCTGATACGTTTTGGGGACTATTGTTTTCCCCATGCCGTGAGTTGTGTTTGTTGTTACGCTTTGGGGCTGCTGCAGATTGTTTGGAGTTGTTCTCCCCTATTAAGCTGTAATTGCTGATTGATTGCCTGCATGCAATGGTTGGTCTTTGGACTATGTTGGGAGCAAGGGTGGGGGCTTGGTTTGCTTGATAAACCTAGTGTGTTTGGAAACCACATAGACAGAGCTAGAGGGCTGGCTTTCTTCTCCACAACCCCTGAATAGCACTGGAAGGGAAGGCAGGGCCTGAGGGACTGTGTAGCAGAGAAGGGACTGATTCCTTATTTTGGGTGTGTGTGGGTGTCTTAGAAGTCAGGATAGTTCTAGTGTAGGTGTTCCTAGCTCTGTAATGGGCTCACCAGCTTAGCATTTATCCTTTCCCAACTCCTGGATAGCCTGATAAACTTGACCATGTTGGCTTGGCTATCTTGTTGATGGCCTGATAAACCCAACTGTGTTGGCTTGGCTGTGTTTTGTGTATCCTTGGCTATGTGTAAGCCTGCTTGTTCCTTATTTCTTAGAGAATCATGCCCAGCTTGGGGGTGGCAGCGTTGCTAAGAGATTAAGGAGCACGCTGGCCTATGGTTGGGTGGAACGTTGCAGTGACATAGCTGGTTGCGGAACGAGTTCTTCATAAGATAAGTAATCTTGTCTATTTTACTTCTGCAACCATGTTTTCTTTTAATGAATGTGATGAACATGTTGAATGCTTGTTTGAACGTATGTTGGCTTCCGTTGTGTATGATGAATGATCATGTATGCATGTTCTAGTTCAAAGCATTTTATTTCAGCAATTTTATGAATGCACATGTTCATGGGGCTGGTAGCCCGGATGTTTAACACCATGGTAGCGTCCTCTTCGTCGGCCGGAGGGTTGGGGACGTGACATAAGAGGAGCAATGAATTGTTAAGATTAGAGGATTCAGTGAGGAAGTGTAGAGAGGATAACGAAAGGATAATCTAGGAGCATATTATGAATGATCTAAAATCATTGAAGACCATCCAAATATCTACTGAAAAGAGTTATAGAAGAGGTTATGTGAGGTCTAGATCATCATCAAGTATACCTTATCAAGCAATACAGATAGCAGTCCTAAAATATCTCCAGTAAGATACAAGAAAAGGAGGTCTTCCAAGATGAACTAGTAGGAGAGCTTAGAAAAATCAAGCCTCCAACTTTTGATGGACTCGAGAAGTTCTTTCGGTTGCACTAGTACACACCTAATATGGAAGCACGAGTATCCATATACCATCTACAGGGAAAGGAGTCTATCTGGTGGGATAAGGTATTTAAGCTAAAAGACATCAATGAAGACACAATCTCTTCGAATAAATTTAAGAAGTACTTTCAGAAAGAATATTGCTTTGAGCATTACTATGACAAAAACATGGAAGAGTTCTTTGAGCTCAAATTGGGAAGCATGACTATGGAGTCTTATGAGAAGAAGTTTCTATAACTTTTGAAGTATGTGGACTTCATCAAAGATGAGAAGGTAAATTTCAAAGGTTCCCAAGTGGTATTCCTGAATCATACAGAGGAAAAATCTAGTATGATAGACCAAAGAACCTTAAGGATGCCATCTAGAAGGAAAAACACTTATATGAACATAATAAGATCAAGGCCCCATATCAAAAGAATTGGAAGGATATGAAGAAGAAAAAACTGGAGCAGAGAAAGAAAATTTTCTATCCTTCAAAATTCAAACACGGTAATTCTTATCAACAAAGACAGCCAAGGGAAGATCCTTTAGATAAAACACCACCCGTGGAATGTTGGATATGCAAGGAAAAGCACTTTACCAGTCAATGCTCACGTAATAAAAATAACCTTCACAACATTCAAGAGGCTTCAACTGTTGGATATGTAGGTGGAAGTGTTCAAAGGATCTATGCATCCTTGGATGGGAGGCAAGTTGACCACCAATACCGAATCATTAAGGTAGCAAGTAAGGTTGCTAATAAAACCATAGTTGTTTTGAGTGATTCTAGAGCTAGCAATAGTTACATTGCACCTAATCTATTTAAGAAATGTCATTTGGAAAAAAGTAAACTTGAAATAACAAGTCTGGTATAGAGCTACATGAACCAAAAGGAATATCACAAAATTTGTAAAAATGTGTCCTTTGGAAATGAATTGATTGAAAACCTTTGCAGACTTAAGCATCATACCTTTGGGGTCATATGATGTATTGATTAGCATGGATTGGTTGGATGCACACCATGTCATACTGGATTGTCATAATAAAACTTATACTTGTTTGGATGAAAAATAAAACCAAGTGACAGTCGAAGGTATACCTAGACCCATATCCCTAAGGCAGGTCTCGGCTCAACAATTGAAGAAATGTCTCAGAAAGGGGTGCCAGTTCTATGGAATGTGGAAGAGTCAAAAGAAGGAAAAGATCCAGAACTGTAGAATTATCCAATATTACAATAGTTTGTATATATATTTCAAGAACCATTAGGAATGCCTCCTAAGAGGGACATTTATTTTTCTATCGACTTGGTGCCAAGGAACAATACCTCCATCTAAAGCACATTATAGTCGAATGAGTAATCTAGAGTTAAAGGAACTACAGATGCAGTTAAAGGAGCTACTAAAGAAAGGTTGCATAAGACCCATTGTTTCACCTTGAGGAGCCCCTGTGTTATTTGTGAATAAGAAGGATATAACTCTAATACGGTGCATAGAATATAGGTAGTTGAACAAAGAAAAGGTTAAAAACAAGCACCCCTTACCAAGAATTGATGACTTGTTTGATCAGTTGAAGGGATTCAAGGTGTTTTCAATGATAGATTTGATATCGAGATACCACCAAATTAGAATTAAGAATGAATATATCAATAAGCTAGCATTCAAAACAAGCCCACACGGGTGTGTCTCAATGGCGGTTCACTTGATATGAAATCACATGTTGTAAATTGGAGGTCATGAGTTCAAATAACACCCATATTTACCCCGTCCCATGCTTGCGAGGTGTGTCAGGAGCCTAGGGGTATAGTGGTAGCGGGATTGGATCCATGGACCTCGTGTCACATGAGTACCAACCCAGTCTCCAGTTGTCGATTCCCCGGAAAAAAAAAATAGCATTCAAAACAAGGTGTGGACATTATGAGTTCACAATGGTATGATTTGTTTTAACAAATGCACTAGCAGTATTCATGGGTTTAATAAATGGAGTCTTTAGAAAATAATTAGATAAGTTTGTGATTGTATTCTTGGATGACATCCTTGTTTATTCTAAGATAGAATAAGAACATGAAGAGCATCTAATATTAGTAATACAAGTGCTTAGACAACATTAGTTGTATGCCAAAATAAGCAAGTTCTCTATCTATCAAGGAAGAATCCACTACCTAGGGTATATCATATATGAAGAAGGTGTTTCACTGTATATTGAAAAGATAAGAGCCATTATGGAATGGCCAACCCCTAAGAATGTATCAGAAGTAAAATATTTCATGGGATTAGTTGGGTACTACTGAAGGTTCATCAAAGCATTCTTAGAGTTGGCTCATCCTATCACATCTTTGCAAAAGAAGGGTGTAAAGTTCGATTGGAATCCTAAGTGTGAATATAGTTTTCAAAGACTTAAGGAAATGCTTACTAGTGCACATTTCTAAAGATTAAAGATCCTGAAGGAAACGTTGTTGTGTGCACATATGCATGTAAGCAAGGCATTGGTGTAGTATTGATGTAGGATGGACATGTGATCAATTATGAATCTAGAAAGCTGAAGGAACATGAGCAGAACTATGCCACCCATTACTTAGAGCTTGCATCCACCATCCATGCTTTGAATATGTACTGAAGACATTATCTAATGGGTAATATGCTTGAGTTAATAATTGATCGTGATGGGTTAAAATAGTTGTTTGAGCAACCTAATTTGAATGCAAGATAAAGAAGATGGATGTAGTTATTATATGAATATGAATTTGACATCAAGCTTATCAAAGATACGAAAAATAAATTAGCTGATGCACTTAGTAGGAATATACAGGTGATGCATGTGGCAACTATCATCACTAGTACATTAGATTTAAAGGATAAGATCATCGAATATAGTGTTACAAATGAACTTTATTAGTAGGTAAAAGAAGGATTGGAACAATAGAAAAATCCACATAAATTTGATAAGTATAAGTTAGAAGAAAATGGGATCCTCATCCATAGAGATAGAGTTTATGTGCCCAACACTAGAGATATAAGGAAGATGGTTTTGAAGTAAATGCGTGATGTTCCTTATGTCGGACATTCAAGTTATCAGAAAATAGTAGCAACAACAAGGAAACAATACTATTGGTCGGGGATGAATAATGGTGTAGCAGAATATATAGCTAGGTGCATGGAATGTCAAAACGTTAAAGTTGAGCATTAACATCTAGTAGGATCGTTGCACCCCATGCCAATACTAGAATGTAAATGGAATGTAGCAACGATGGATTTCATCACCAACTTGCCTAAGATGAGATTTCAAAATGATGCTATCATGGTTGTGGTAGATACGTTTATTAAGGAAACGCATTTCATTTAAGTAAACACAAATCAGAAAGCAGCTAACATTGCAAATATTTACATGAAAGAAGTAGCCATGATACAAGGTATTCCAAAGGCTATAGTATCATATAGATATTCTAAATTTACTTCTAACTTTTGGAAAGGTTTGTTCAAGGGGTTTGGAACAAGTATGAACATGAGTACAAAATACCACCCTCAGATAGATGGATAGATAGAAAGAGTTAACCAAGTGATTGAAGATATGTTAATGATGTACGTGATGGAAGAACCATGTAAGTGGCAAGATTATTTACACTTGGTAGAAATTTCTTATAATAATGGATATCATTCCTCTTTAAAGATGAGTCATTTTGAGGCCATGTATAGAAGGAAGTGAAATAATCCTATCAGTTGCGATAACCCAATAGATAGAACAATTTTTGAACCATAATTATTAAAGGATATGGAGGAGCAAATGTTTAAGATAAAGCAGAATCTAAAGGCAACTCAAGATAGGTAGAAAACAATGCAAATAAGAACATGATTGCGGGACAGTTTCAAGTTGGAGATCATGTGTTTTTGAAAGTTAGACTCAATAAGAATTCTTAAAACTTAGGAAATCGCTCCAAGATAGCTACAAGATACTGTGGAACTTTTGAGGTCTTAGCTAAGATAGGATCTGTTGCTTATGAGCTGGCTCTACCTACTTGTATTAGAGTACACATAATTTGTTTCATGTGCCTTTATTGAAAAAGTATATACCTGATGCTAACCATGTAGTTGATTGGAATGTGATCCAGGTAATTAGAGTGCTTTTATTGTCATTATTGATATATATACATGTATGAATACTAATCATGTGATCGAATGGATATAGTACCATGTGATCGAATGGATTATGATCTAGGTGGAATTCGAAGGGAATTTTTTGGTACAACATGTTGCCATTTTGGGCAGTAAGGTCAAGCTGCTTCATAATCGAGAAATTAAGCAAGTAAAGGTGTTGGATTTAACTTATTACTGAGAGGCAGAGTGAATCAATAATTGCGCAAATATGTATATTATTTACTTAAGCAGATTCTCACCAATTAAAACTTTTAAGCATCAGAATAACAAATACAACAACGCACAAATTTCTAAGAATTATGCACACACACACATACAGAGATTGTCCATTGGGCGTAGCTCGGGTGGTTGGGATATTTGGTTATTGCGCTCTCCACCTGGGTTTGATGCCCAGGTTCATGTATACTCACCTAGCAAGTATAAGATATTTTCCTAAGTGGGCATAGCCATGGTGTAAAATTGGGCTTCCATAGTGAACCACTTTTGAAAGAAAAATACACATACACACCAGTGGGAGATTGTAATTTCCAAACATGAGCGCCCACTTATTTCATGCATTAACCCAATCCCCAAATACAATATTTGGGTTACTGGCACTGACCTGCAGCAACATCAAACTATGTGAGCATCAACTCACAAACTTTAAGCACTGAATTGAACATATATATGTCTGACTACGCAAAATACGACTTATGGCTTCAAGATATAACCTGTGGATAACTGTGCTCTCAAGTTGTGGAAGCAACAACTTCCCTTTGTGTTCTCCAGCACTAACTAGAAGGAGGTTCCAAACCCTTTGGTTTTATCTGCTCCAACAAAAAGGATGCCACAACACCCCAATTATATTTACCAATTGTAACTAGAAGGAGGGTCCAACCCCTTGGGTTTTATCTGCATCGACATAAAGGATGCTACAACAACCTGATTATATTCTCCAGCATCGACTAGAAGGAGGATACAAGTCCCTGCTCCTTAGCCCCGTCCAACCTCCCTAATATGAAATGCGACGCAAACCACATAATAGTAAAGTGATTGAGCACATAATGTGGGTATCCTCTTTATCTAGCACACCATAGATTCAGACCATAGAATAGTAAAGATACCTACTGCGAACATTGCACATCAAATACGCATGTATGTTAGGATCTGTGTAAGGATAAAACCTTACATGTTGGAATTTGGTTTAATAAATATATATATTGATAATTGAATGATGATTTACAGAGATAGTGAGAAATGTTAAATATGGATGATAGGGTAATATACACGTCTATTAATAAATATACATGCCCTATAATAACTAATAATTAATAATTAATTAACATATTAGTGGCTAATTAGTGAACTGATATTAATTAACAATTATAACAACCATTTAGGTTTATTACAAGTCATCTGGCCTTGAAAATATTTAACCATGAATCTTGTATAAAGAGTGCTCAACTTAAAATTCTTAAATGCTTGATTAGTCGTAACTCCAATAGAGGTGTTGTGCTTGATGATCTTTTCTTTAAGAAAGGCATAGGTGTGATTGATGCTGACAAAGGAACTCTTGACACGAATAATGGTACCGTGGCTTAATAATTCTTGAAATAGTTGGTAACATTTCCATTCAAATTTCTTCATGCATATAATTCTGTAGATAAAACCATAATGACTATAGGAAGTATTCTTATGATTTTCCAATTTGATATCTTCATGATGAACTTCTGTCGACATGTTGAACCCTGGTATTATTTCATGCTTTGGTATGGAACTAATTAATATCTGAAATATAGATTCTTTAATATTGATCGATGGATATTCAAACATGGTTGAATATTCAGTTACATTTATCATGATCTTCTTATATGTAGTGGCAACCACTGGCAACTTGCTTAATTCAATCTGATTGGTTAAGGATTCCTGATTTGTAGTTCGTCACATACTTTTAAGGATGAAGCACCCTTTAATGTATTAATTTCATCCATTGGGGTTTGATTAAAAATCTTCAAATAATTTATAATATTGTTTTTATCTGATGATATTGTCTCCAGTTGTTCCTTGGGAACCATCTAATATCAAACATACTGAGTTGCAACAACATGTAAACGGTTATATCTTCATGTGCGGAGAATCTTCTGAGTTTTCTTCTTCTACGTTGTCATGATCAAGATCATCTTTAGTGTGTTTATTCTCATCGTTGTATCCTTTTACAACTTCAATTTTTCCATGATTGTCATTAACAATTACTTCATTTTTAACCGCATTTTGTGTGTTATCATTACATTCTACAAGATTGTCAATTTCTTTACAATTGATGTTGACATTGTAATTGTCGATGTCATCTTAATTTTTCATATCCTTGTCTTCTACCTCTTCTATTTCGTCGTCATTGTTATTGTCTTCCTTAACTTAGTCTTTCTTCTGGAGTTTCACTAGAAAATTTTATAGATTTTTCAATTGGCATATTATTGTGCCTTACTTCCCTACCTTGTAAGAATCTGCAATGAAACTCTGGTAGACGTACATATTTTTAACTAAGTATCGTATTTTAAGGTTTGTAGTTGGGATGTCTTTTTTTATCCCTCCCGGAGTCTCATGGCCTAAATCTTTTGTGAGGCGGGAGATAAGAAGACAGTCGCCGTGGCCCACCTCCCTTTCTGGTTGAAGTAGCAAATTCAGACTCTTCCCTACTTGAATTTAGAAGTTGTCACCATACCTTGTTCATCTTTACTTAGGAACCTGGGAGTCACAATCGTTGTATGTGTCAATGTATTTTTTTGTTTTGACATAGGGGTGGGAGTAATCTTGAGTTGGCTTTTATCAATATCATTCAATGTTTCTTCCTACTCTTTTGTGCTTGAAAATACAGATGGAGTAACTATTTTTATTCCTTCAACTCACTTGAGGAGTAGGACGCATGTTCCTTTGATTGTTCTTTGTCCACATGCTTATTAGGTTCTCATTATCATCATCGTATTATCAACATTTTCGTTTCTTCAACTATTCTTTTATGTCTTCATGAAGAACTTGCGTCACCATGTTAATATCCGATATTTTCACTTCAAGCTCTATGCGTTTTATTTATTCAAACTCC
Organism: Pseudotsuga menziesii; assembly: GCA_001517045.1. Lineage (NCBI taxonomy): Eukaryota > Viridiplantae > Streptophyta > Pinopsida > Pinales > Pinaceae > Pseudotsuga > Pseudotsuga menziesii. Next base: position 113,450 of record LPNX010933272.1, read on the forward strand.
CATTTTAATTCCTTTTAAAATTCTTGAGTTATTTTAGCTCTTCTAAAAAACGCATAAACGCCTACATCGAAGACCATTTTGTCTTATACAAAATCTTCAAAAATGATGAAGAATTTTTTTTCTAAATTAACTATTGAAAAATAATAATAATTATCATTAAAAATCAATAATAATATTATACATATTTCAATAGTATGAAGGTTTAATAAATAATAATTATTAATATCAATGCAATATTAATAATTAGATATAATTATTATTATTATTATTACTATTATAATTATTATTATTATTAAGGCCACGGTTGATTGGGACATGTGGATTGAAAGCGGGAGGAGTCGAATATGAATTGCGATTGGATATGGAGGAATGAACTGCGCGTTGGTTTAGATGAGTAGGGTGTTGGTTGGATGCGTGTTGGACGTGGGAAGTTTGGTTTGCAATGTGCCGCGCAGGTGGAATGAGCAGAGGGGATTCGTGGAGCAGGCGCGAGAGGGTCGAGGTTGCAGTGTTAGGAGAGCGCGAATGGATAATGGGGAGGTGGGGAGCAGCGTGCACGAATGGAGAATGGAGAGGTGGGGCGCAGCTGAAGGCCGACAAGGGGAGGAGAGGGAGCCATGCATGTGGGAGGGAACGATGGAAAGGGTGGGAGTGGTGGTGGGTGGGTGATTGCAGAAGATAAGAGAAGGTGAATGGGTGATTGGGCAGGCAGGGCGATTGGGCAGGCGAATGGGGGAATGCAGCGAGAGAGTGGGCAAGCGACTAGGAGGATGCAACGAGAGAGTGTGTTTGTGTAGAGGGGAGGATCAATGGAAGTGGCAGCATGCAGGTGTGTGCACACGCACTTAGATAAGGGGATGGAGGCGTGAGGAGGTAGCAGATAATATGGTTGTGTGTTTTAAGGGATGTGAGTTGGAAGCATGGAGAGAGAGTTTGGAGGGAGAAGGGGTTGGTGAGGAGAGCAGAGGAAACTGCATGGAGCAGCGAATAGTGGGAGTGGAGCGCAGCTATGAGTTGAATCATGAATGTTAGGGATGGGTGTAGCAGCATTGGGGGATGAAATTGCAGGTGAAGAAGAATGAAGGAGGGGTGTGGGGATGTGAGGTTAGGAATGATTAATGGGTAGGTGATTATGGAGAGATGAGATTCAAGATTCAAGAGTTTTGATACCACTTGTAAAAATAAAACCTTACATAAATATATATTTTGATAATTGAATGATGATTTATAGAGATAGTGAATCATGTTAAATATGGTTGATAGGGTAATAAATATGTCTATTAATAAATAGGCTGCCTTATAATAATTAATTAACTTATTAGTGACTAATTAGTAATCTGATAATAATTAACAATTGTAATAACCATTTAGTTTTATTACAATGAGTATGCACGATGAATGAGTTTTATAGATTATTGGTTAGAGTTGTTGTGCTATGTCTTTCTCTTTTCTTTATTCTCTCTTCTTCTAAAACTATGAATGTGGCTCCATGGTATTGAAAGGTGAGCAACCATATGCTCTGGTTCTCCCATATCTTCTCATTTCTTAGTAGTGAGACCTATCCTATTACATCCGAAACAATGTTTCCATAAAGGATTTCCTTTTTTATTCACTGAATTTTTTTTTCTAATGAGAAAGATATGTTCGTTTTGGCCTAGTAGTTTTCGGTGCCAAGATGAACGCACATGTTATTTGAAAGTATATGTTTTTATGTACATATATGTTCTTACCTACAAATATGAGTTTGAATAATGTATACATATTGTAATTGTGATCTATTTTTGGAGGGTGGAAGCCATCCAACCATCGGAGGCCGATTTTGAAGGTTGTGATTGCAGTCAATGTATTATGTTGTTATATTTCGGTGTGGTTGTAGGATGCATCCCACGGTTGTGTCTTGACGTGTGTTTCCCTTAGTGCTTAGCCTCACTGAAAGCACACACTAAACAACACCGAAACAATTAACGACACAATACTTGAGAATTATAGAGTATGTTTTCAATAATGTTTATGAAGTATAAGAATTTAATGTAGAACCTTAATCACACTAAGTATGATGATTATAGATGTTGTTGAAAATGTAGCTTCGGAAGATATTCTATTGTATATTATTAATTATCTTATTGTACCTTCGTCAGAGATGTTTTTCCTTCGTTCGGGGAAGTCATTATTGTATTTGGTCATGCTAGAATATCAAGGTAAAACTTTTGTTGTAAGTCGGGGCAATAGTCCCCAAAATAAATATTGTAAAGTGTATTTTTGAGTTTCCCAAAAGGGAATTTAGCCCTGTTAGGTTAAGAAGTTGGTCGAGTTAGGTATTTAAGTCAGCCACTTGTAAAGTATAAATAGGGAGGCGCCCTCCCTCATTTGGACACACTCACTCAAGCAAATCCGCTCAAGAGAAAGAAAGACAAGTGCGCCACTATAAGGAGAAGAAGATGTTACTGAATATATCTTATCTCCGATTATTCTATCTTGGTCTGACATTGTACTAAGTGACAAAACTATTTTGAAGAAGTTGGGGGGTTTTCTCTTTTATGGTTTCCCTGAGGAAAATCTTTGTGTTCTTGTGTATTGTTGTGCTTGTCTATATTTTAGTTTAAAGATCTAACCTCATTAAATTAAAGTGCAAACTCTAACATGGTATCAGAGCCACTCTGAAAGAAGGCACTATGTAGCTATGGAAACCAGGGCTTCCAAGTTTTAGCAATTTTCTCCATAAAATTTCCAGAAAAGAGGGCTAGGATAACTCCCCTCAAGGAGGCGCATATTTTGGTGAAGAAAGGTTCCAGTTTGGAGAAGTTTTAGTTTTGACCTAATCACTACTGCTGGAAGAAACTAGGGCATCAAGTGTTTGGATCTTCCCTCCACGGAATTTGGTAAAGGACCTCATTGGACAACTCTCCTAAAGGAGGCACATCTTTCTATCTAGACAAGATTCCAAGTTTGGAAAATTAGTGTTTCTATGTTGAACTCTAGGTCAACGAGATCCAGAATCAGCTTGGGCATCTCAAATTGGTAAGATATATTTCATTTAAGGTTCTCATATCAAGATGATGAATCACCCCAAGGTTGAGGACAAGCTTGAAGGAGCAGATAACTTCCGAGCATGGAAGTATAGAATCTCTCTCATTCTAAAAGAGAATAACTTGGACAAATACATCAAAGAGGAGGTTCCAGAACCAGAGGGAGAAGAGGAAAAGGAAAACCACAAGAAGAACATGATTTTCACGTCCCTTCCCGTCTACCCGAGAGGGAATGTGACCATGATGCAATCTAATCCGGACCGACTAGCCCCATGAACATAAAATGAAATGCATTGAACTAACAACATGCACATATGCATAAATCATTAACATACGGTGGAAGCAAAATTCATTCATTCACAACATTTAACATGTTCATCATAATTCATTTAAGCAAATACAAGTGCCAAGATTTAAACACAAGAATACTTATCTGGGAAGAAGCTTGTTCTGCAACCAGCTATGTCGCTGCAACGTTCCACCCAACCATAGGTTAGTGTGCTCATCAATCTCTCAACAACACTGCCACCCCCGAGTTGGGCATGATTCCCATAAGGAATAAGGGAACACTAGTAGACTCACACATATCCAAGGATACAACAAAACTTAGCCAAGCCAACACAGCTGGGTTTATCAGGATGCAAAGGAGATGGAGAGGCTGACTGCTAAGGTAGTGAGCTCAACCACTGAGTTATGGACACCTGCACCAGATTTATCCTGGCTTCTAGAACATCTACACACCCAACACAAGGAAGCATCCCCTTATCTGCTACACATTCCCTTGGGTTATGCCTTCCCTTCCAATGTTATTCAAGGTGTGCGAAGAAGAAAACCAGCCCCCTAGATCGGTCTGTGAGGTTCCTTCTCACACTAGATTAATCAAGATAGTTCAGAACCTATTCCGCTCCAAACCAATTTAGACCAAAACAAAACATGCACACACAACAAAATGCAAGATCTGGGTTGGAGGAAAAACATTTTTCAACCAAAAACGTAAACAGCAATTCGGTAAAACGACCCCCTAATAGAAATTTGATTTCCAGAATTGTTCTATAGCTTCATGTGGGAAAAATCAGCTCCCTCAGTCCCTAAATTCATGGCTTTGTCCCCCATTGGTTGTGCAACACTGAAAACACAAAATTCCCCAACTGTGGAGATGTGGAAACAACACAAAAACGCCCAGGAGTGATCCCAGCCACTGAACATTAACAAAAACACTTCCAAACCATGGGAAAAATGAAGAACACTACAAAAAACGGGAATGGAGAATGCCACGAGCTCCAAAAACGTGGGGAAGACAACAACATGAATGCATGAGGGAATGGGCAACAAAAATGGGCATTTACCTGGCTCATAAGTCAAAATTTGTTTTTCCAATAATGGGTGCTATGCCCAATTCGAATTTTGGCCTCCATACCTTGCCCATCCCATGCAATAACTAACTCAACCAATTTCTGGCAGAATTAAATGATTGGGCACAAGAGACAAAATGGGTAGTTGATAGTTTGATGGGTTCTCCCTTTGACATTTAGCTTTTCCCCATTAGACCAAAGGTTGGAATATCCCCCCCTATCCTTAGGAAATAATGCCCCCGTCTCTTTTAATGTTGCATTGACATAGCTGGTTGTGGGTATTTAATTAAATTGCATATTTACATGATGTCTAAAAATTATAATGTGTCGGCTAGCACAAAATACCAATCGGCATCAATTTTAATCGCTAAAACATAAAACGATAAATCAATGGTGGGGATCTTGTCTTTAGCTCTACACATTTATTAATTACAATATTTGCATCATATACATTTAATGCAAACGAGGTCAAAATCGAGGTGTTACAATGATAAGAGATAAAAAGGATTATTGCAAACTGCATCAAGGATAACCTCATCCCTCATATATCATCATTGAAGACTCCTAAGAAGATGTCTGATTCTTTGACCAAGCTATTTGATGGAAATAACATCAATTGGAAGATGACCCTAAGGAATCAACTCAAGAATGTGAAGATCCAACATTCAGAAACCATGCAGTCTTACTTCACAAGGGTTTCTCAAATCAAGGAGAAACTAGAGGCCATTGAAGAAAATGTTGAAGAAGGAGAGATTGTGATGACCACCTTGAATGGACTTCCAAGGTCATGGGAGTCATTCATTCAAGGGATATGCGCCAGAAAGAAACTAATCAAGTTCAACAGACTATGGGATGAATGTACTCAAGAAGAATATCGATTAGTATCAATAGAAGAGAATATGGGAGCAAGTGATGATCAAGCTCTAACAGCGCAGGCAAAGAAGAATAAAGGAAAGATGGAGGATCATTCTCACAGAAGACCCTGTTGGTCACCATTTTTTAGGTTTATTTTGTCATAAAATCCCATGTTTTTCCTTTAGTTACCATCCATATCCTTCATATTTTATCAATATTTCTTTCAAACCTGAGTATATGAGGTATAATTGCCACTTATTTTCATGAATTGAATTCTTGCAATTTCTAAAGCATTAAAAAAAAAATTTAAGAACAATTCCAGGATTGTACAACTTCCTATAATTGCTCCAAGCTTTGCATACTTACAGGATAGCCGAGCACGATATGAAACATGTGTAAGATTCCCAGATGTCCAAGGATGGATGAATAGCTATCAGCTTCACAAAATTAGCTTCATAGGTTTCTGGTCAACGTTAGTCAAACCACACCATCTTTAGAGGAAAACCTTGTTTTATCGCATAAAACCTGGTATTTTTTAAATTTTGTGAGGACTTGCCCATTTTCATGGATCTAAAATATGAATTAAACCTTCTAAGAGGCAATACAGGATGTCATACTAAGAGAAAGAGCATTTGTAGCATTTATAGTTATAGACATTATGTATAAATATTTCAAAAGCATGCATAGTTAAACAACTTCATAATTGGGAATTTGTATTTTTGAAACTTAATAGAATTTGGAGACCTTTGAATCGTTATTCGATTGGTGTTATGTCGTGATGTTGGAGTAATTGATTAATAGTTAACATAGTACATAAGATTTGATTTTAATCAAGCGTGTGAGTGAAGCACCATGGGCCCCCTTTTCCAAGCTTGTGCATTTCTTCTTACCCCATCATTTTCTCTGGTATGAGTTGAATCTTTATTTCATGTAGTTTACCATTGAATTCATGTTATGAGTTGAATCTTTATTTTATGTAGTTTTCCATTAAATGCATATTGTTACAGTATTGTTCCAAAATAAGTTTTAATTCTAGTATGTACTCGTTTAGTGTTTTTTCTAGGACTTACATCTTGTTGTTGTAGCATTAACATATATATTGTGAGTGAATTTCTTGTAAAAGAGTTTAATATATAATTTTGTCTTCAACAACATAATGATATAGTTATCCATACTTCTTAAATATATCAGGCTAAGAATAATTGATGAATAGAATGCTGATGAATGTTGAAAAATATAATGAAATATCCTCATGTAAGGGAGTTTAGTATTTCTTAATATTACAAGTGTTCAATCCATCTCATAATTATTTCTTTAAAAAAACTAAGTTTAGATCTGAAACCATATAGTTTGGATGTGCTTCTAAGTTTACTAATACCATATTGACAATTAAAATTACATGCTCTAGTTTACATATGTAGATTAGGCCAACAAACCCAAGAAATTCCAAAAGAATCACAGACCAAGAAGGGAATACACGAATCTTAGATGCTACACATGTGATGAGAAAGGCCACTTCTCACGAGATTATCCCAGAAACAAAGGATCCTCTAAGACAAACAAAAAGAAGAAGCATCATGCTCACATTGGTAAAGAGAATGAACCAGAAAGGAAAAGAACAAAAGAATATTTCTCAAGTGATGAGGAATATGACCCATGATGAAGAAGAACCTCTTATCCATATCAGTATTTGGATAAGAAGGGATGCAATTGTGAATGAAGAAGGGACACTTAGATTCGGAACCAGTACACAATCCCATGTGATCTATGGTATAGAAGACTTGCTCAGCATGAGAAAGACAGGCACAAGTCCTCATAATCAGATGATGAAGTTGTTGAGGCCTGGAAAATCGCAGGTAACAACAGTTAGGGATTCTCCCCAGTAAACGTTCCCAACTAGCCCGTTCATGTTTGGTATGGGGAATCCATCCGGTTTACGGTCCAGGTACCGTAGGTCAAGTAACAAAATAAAAGGTTTTACCGGTTACGGCCCGGTCCACTATGTATATTTTTAGTTTTTAGTTTTTAGTATGATATGCAAGTGCCTATTTAAAAATGCAGATTGATAGAGAATACGAGGAGCGGTCACAATGTGATGCGCAAGTTCTTACCTCTCGTCTTAACTCTCTCGCATCTAAATCACACACAGCAAGAAACTAAAACTAACTATCTAACCTATCCCTAGGGAGCAAGATTATCATTTATCAATGAGTAATGTATTTATGCGCATGCATTAAGAAAAATCACAAATAGCTGTTACTTATTTCAAAACACATGAACATTAATAGATAGATGAACAACAAGATAGCTTATTGTTTATGAAAAGCCTTCATTACTCATAGTGGAAATTTCATAGAATAAACTAGAGCGCATTCATAACAAGAACATAGGTTCAAATAGTTAGAACGATCTCACAGTTAATGGACACAAGCTAAAAACGAAATAGTTCACATTTAACCAATCCATAGCACAACATTTGAAACATTCCACCAAGCTTTCTCCAACATGAAACTTGTAATTCTTATTGCACAAGGAAATAGTTCTTCTTACAACATGTTCTCACCAATCTATCTGGGAAAAAGTCATGTTCTCTATCTAACTCTCCTATACTTATACAAAAAGGCAAAATTTTTGGGCTGCCCCAATATGACTTTTGGGCTTCCCCAACATTTCAATCCAAAACTTTGTCATGTAGTGAGTGCTCATACATTATACAATATATTACATTTAAAAAAGAAATTTAATAGAGCACTTCTATGAAGAGGGCCCCGCTTGGTCATTAATGAACTTTTTCCACGCCTGGGCCTCTGCTGCTATGCCTTCATAATCTGATGGTCCAAGAAAACTGATGCTTATCTCATACTTAGCAGCCTGATTTTTAACTACTTCTACTCTTGCTAGACTCAAGCGTAGCTTATCTTCAAGTAAATGGATGATGACCGCTGCATGAGCTACTGCATTCTTCAAGATCTGCTCATCTAAATCCTTGACTAGTTGTATCTTCTACTCATCCTCCTGGTACCTACTCTGTAGTTGTTCCATGAACAGTTCATGCCCTGGTATTGCATCTAGTCTTTGTTCTGCAGCAACTTGGCATCTGTTGTATGTGACCAGCACCCTTTTGCAGTATTCAGCACAGGCTCCTCTCGTTTTCTTCACAGTCTTCTTGAATTCCTCCACAGTATTTATTGCAAACTCTAATAAGTCATAATCCTGCTTTAAACTATGTCGATATTTAACTGGTAGCTCTGTAGGGGTTTCTTCATTGGTTTCTATCCACACTATCCTTCCAGCCAGGACTTCCAAAATATCCTGAGATCTATCTACAAAATATGAAGTAGTGTCCAGGATTTCTTCCAACCTGCTATCTATCTGTAAGATTTTACACCTTTCCTCTTCAATAGATATTTGCAGTTGGTGAATTCTTCTTCGTTGAGCTAGGACATGCTCCTTCAGAGGTTAGACATATGTCTTCTATTCACTGGCATCTTTCAGTGATGCATTCAATGAAGCAATCTGTCCCTCAAAACTTGCTACCTGCACTTGATATTTCTTTTCCCTTTCTTCTATGGTGGCCTTCTGTGCCTCCAACTCAACAATTTTGCTTTGTAGTTGGTCCTTTTCTGCATTCAGATTTTCCTATGATACTTTGAGGTCATTTTTCTCTGTCTTCAACACCTGATACTCTAGCTGTAACTTCTGTAATTCAGCTAAGCTATTCTAAGCATCTTTTTCTGTTCTCTCCACGAAAAATTCTAAGGTCATCTTGTTTTCCTGGAGAGTCTGAAGTTCTGCCTTTGAAGTCTTCACTTCATTCTGCATGTCCTCAAATTTCCTCTTCAGCTTATAACATTCATCTCTCTCCTTCTTCAGTGTTTCCTTTAACTAAGTTGCATTCTTTTTTTATTGCTCCAAATCTGTCATCGGTCTATCTATATTATCTTCAGTGGCTTGTATTAACGCCACTCCAGCTCTTGTTGTTAACCTCAGATCTGCATCTGTCCAATACACCAAAGTTTTATCAGTAATCATCATACCTGATTGTCCTCCTGCTTCGACCTTTTTATCGGTTCTTTTGACAATCCTCTTCTTCTCCTTGTCATAGAAGATGGTGTTGAAATCAGGGACCTCTTCTCCTTCTTTCTGCATAAAAAGTATCAAATTCAATCTAGAAAAAACAACTTGTTCTTGAGTGCTGCCAGAAATTGCAGCAGGCTCCTGAGGGTCAAGATTATCTTGTCCATGCCCTTGATCTGTATGATCATGTGCTTCTTGTGTATCTATTGGGTCAGTAGTCTGCTAATCCTTTTTAGACCCCGATAATCTCAGACTTTCACTCTCTTCTTGTTTTTTCTTCATATCTTCATCTTCCTTCTTTGTTGCTTCCTCTGCAGCTTTCTTTCTTTATTCTTATTCATTCCTTAGCCATCTCTCTACCTCTTGTGCTAGCCTCCTAGCATCCTCTTCCCTCTTTTTGGCTTCTTCTTCTTCAGCTTTCTTCTGTGTGGTTTTGCCCTTACCGCCCACAATGGTGATTTTCTATTTAAACCTCCTCTTCATTGCAGCCATATTCTTTGCATTCCTGAAGATTTCTTCATCCTTGTCCCAGAAATTTGTATATTCAAAATGAACATTTGCCTCCTTGCAATGTTCTGCAACCTTATTTTGGGAGTCATTTCTGTGGAAGTTCATCTCCTCAAAACAAAAATGCTCCAACTCTTGTACAAATTCAGCAGCCTGTTTAACCTTTTTAAACTTATAATTCCCTAACCAAAAAGGTATGGCAGGATAGGCTGCCTTCTTATGTTCAAACAAAAAGCTTCTTACACCATCAAGATATACTTGCCTAACTGCTTCTTTATGTACCACATAATCAGTGGCATACTTAGGGAGTAGAGAAGGTGCCCTAGAGCAACCATACATTCTGATGTACATCTCCTCTTCAGTCAAATAGTAATTCCCATGTTCCTCAATGACTTTGAATGCCTCCTTGGACATGTAGTTGCATTCTGTCAGGAAGATTAAAGTGTGCAAAGGCATAATGAAATGTTCGCATATCTCTTTGTAGTTGCTATAGTATTTGTGTGCCCAAAATAGTTTGTTTGTAGTGTATACAGGGGTTTTGTCCTTGTCCCAATTACACCTTAAGGTTGGAAATGACTGGGTACATAATATACAGTCCACTAAAATAGAGCTCATGTAGAACTCTAACTTCTTCTGGGACACCCCTCCCAAAGCTGAAGATATGCATGCTGAGAGGCTATTGGACACTATGTTTGCCCAATTGAATAGTCCCCTGAGTGGCCACATAAAAAATAATGGGTATCCATCCCAATTTGAAACTTTTACCATGGGCTCTCCCAAAAACTCTATTCAACATCAGTGCTATAAACCTATAAGGAGTTCGGAGAGTGGTTGTATCATATTCTCCTGATGGCCTGGTTCGAAAGTTCTTCCCAGGTATCATCATTCTCTTAACTGTTTCAACCAGGTCCAAATTTATGTCTTTCAACCAACTTTCAGTTAAGTATACTTGAGCAAGAGGCAGGTGATATGCCAGTGAGACATAAGCAGGGTTGTATGTAGCATAGCCCTGTTTGGCAGTATTTGCTAAAATCATCGTGGTCACATCTGCCCTAGGCAGAATCCAACTGATCACTTATGAACATGGGAATAACTTAGGTCTTGTGGCTACTTTCATAAGAGTCGATTTCTCGATGTCGACATATATGGTCAGCTCTTCAAATCCACCATCAGGCACCTCCTGATTTGAAATCATCTGATATATCTCACCCCATTTGTAATCTGGCTCTACCTCGGTGGTAGCTCTGGTATCTTCGTAGATGTATTCCACCTTAGTGATGATTTCCACATCTGGTTCTCCCTCAGCAACATGAGCCTTCTTCTTTTGTCTTTTAGACATATCTCCTTTGAAGAACTTACCCTGTCATAAACCAAACATGTTCTTAGACCATTGGAGCTTTTAGTCGGTGTTCTAAGAATGAAGAAAAACTGTATCAAGCCATTCACCTCTTCCATATGCATTCTCAACAACTAAACTATCAGAATATTAATGCATAATAGAAAATAACCGACAAGAGGAACTTCTGCAAATTGGGTCTAAAACTTCTAGTTTGTCTGCAACTAGAACATGACCCCGATAGAAAATGCATCATTTAAATCGAAGTGCATTCAAACTCCTCGCTAAAAATGAACCACCCTATCAGTGAGGCTAGTCTTCGAAAATGAGACCCTATCCAGTGATTGAAAATGCAAAAATTAAATCCTCCGACGTCCCATAAAAATAGGGTAAATGCCTACAACCCCGATTCACTGTTCAGATGACTTCCGACAGCGATAAATGAAAACAATTAAAAATCAAAACTTAAAGTTCCAAAGTCAAAAGCATTGGCTAGGCCAAGTCATTTTTAGATCATTCAACTTCTAAAATGAAGGAAAACAGTTTACCTGGAATCAAACTCAAAAGTTCAAAATTGTAGCAAAGAAACAACAGAGTTCAGCAACCCAGGCAAGATAAAATTAAAAGGAGGGTCCAAATTTTTTTTTAAATTTGGTAAAATAGTTGCAGCTGCAACAGAAGTATAGAACATAGTCAAAGACTCTAGTGATTCCTGCAAGAAGACAAGAATCAAGAGGGAGTCCACCAAACAGAAAAACAAATATAAGTATTTGAATAGTCATATGATATTGTTTATATACTTATATTCCTAGATTTAGGAAATGAATTATGCATGTCAGAATGTTTGCATTCATGAATAGTATATTACTATATGCATGTGATGGGCAAGTAGCCAATGGTGTTGTACAACATTCCATTGCTACTTACCTAGAATGAAACCTCTTTGTTGACATGTTGAAATATTCCACACTCTTAATAATGACCTGTTAGAAATAGAAGGCATTTAGAAAATTATCATATGTAAACGGGATATGGATAAATGTTGCATTGGCTCAAATAGTTGCATGACTGTGTGAAATATGTCTTTATGTATAAGAAATTGTCGTTATGTTTTGAAAAATATGAAATATTTATAATCATGCAACTGAATTTGACTTGTAGGAAAGATCGAGTACAATCACCTACAAGAAAAGAAGGATGAAACCTGTTCCAAAGAACAAGTGATGATAATTCAACCATAACACTCAAAGGACATTCACTCCAACAAAATGAAGAGGAACTTGAAGCTCCCAGGGTCAAATACAATGTAACGGAAGAAAGAGCTTCAAAAGAATCATGATATGACCGAATCACATAGATCGGTAGATCCACCTCAAAAGGTGAACACATATAAGAGAAGACCAACTTGGGCATGAAAGATAATCCAAGATGAAGAAAAGTATGGTTCTCCATATGGGACTTCCAGCGAAAGTAAGAGGCCTAGGACACACTCTAGTTATGTGGAACTATTGTGTGACATCATTAATGTAGATCCTTCCATCTACGAAGAAGAAAACAAGAAGAAATGGAAGGAGGCTATGATAAAAGAGTACCAGTTGATCATGGAGAATGATGTCCAGGATGCGGTTCTGAGACTTAAAGGGAACTCATTAGTGTCTTGCATGTGGATCTACAAGATAAAGCATGCATAAGATGATAACATGGAGAAATAAAAAGCAAGGTTCATGGTTTCTCTCAAAAAGAGTGAGTAGATCACGGCGAGACATGCTATATTGATCAGACACACTTCTCTTGTGAAGTAGAAGTACATATCAAGCAAAGAACCATATGTGTGCAGAAGGATTTGTACAAGCTCAGAAGGCACCCATGGGATAGAACATACAGTTACACAAGGAGCTTGAAGATCACCTAGAGTGATGGAGATCTCAACCTTTGCTACAAGGTTGAAGTTGGAAGCCTACAAAGGACGAGAATCTCATAGATGGGTGCAAGAGGAACTTTTAACAAAGTTTGAGATGGAGGATATTGGTATCCAATGACCTTGAGAGGTGACATATATGGATACATATAAGATCAGTAGTAGAGGAGGCTACCTATCACTCCAGTACATAATGTCCCGATACATAGAGTACAAAATGTAGAGGGAGTTTGGTGCTCTACTTCAGACGTAGTGACTACATAATATCTTAGATTTTGAGAATCTTGACATGATTCTTGGGTGTGGTGGAATCTAGAGGAGATTTTCCTTAGCTAAGGAAAATGTGCAGTTGAGATCTTGAAGAGCTTCGAGATGTTGGATTATGATGCTACACCTTTGGCATCGAACTTGAAATTGTTGTGTGATCCTACTTTATATAGGGTTGATGCCATAGTCCAAGGAAGATGACCATTTGTTGATGTACCTGATGAACATGAGGTTGGATATATGCTTTGCAAAGAACACCTTGTGCGAGTACATGGTGGAGTCGAGACTTATTCACATGGTTGCGACAAAGCACATGTTGAGGTACTTGGAGGGTACGAATGAGTACGACCACATATATGAGAGATTTAGAGGATGTTCCTACAGGGATATGTTGACTCCGATTAGGATGGTAGTGCTACATATAATAATAGCACTTCAGGATGTTTCTTGAGCTTGAGGTCTAGCCTGATTTCTTGGTGTAGCAAGAAGCAAACGAGCGTAGCACTAAGTACAGTTGAAGCAGAGCATATTGCAACTTGTTCAAGAAGTTGTGAGGCAATGTGGCTTCAGAAGATACTTGAGGGACCATTTGATGTTGAATTAGAGACAACTTGTGTGTTGGAGCACATCGAGATCAAGTATCACTATATCATGGATATGGTGCAGAGAGGAATAATGAATATCCAATATGTGATGATGAACGAGCAGGAAACCGATTTTTTGACAAAGCCTCTGGTGAGAGTGAAGTTTGAGTACTTCATGGACAAGCTTGGAATTGTGTAGATCAATGTCCATCAAGAGAATAAATTCCTATATAGTGTTAGTCATGCACTCAGTATGAAACTATACTGACTCTATAGAGAGACACATCCAGTATGAAACATGACTGACCCTATAGAGAGACACATCCAGTATGAAACAGGACTAGCTCTGTGAAGTCCTAGATCGCTCTAGGGCTGCATTCATTATGAAACATGACTGACACTGCAGAGATCCGCATTTAGTATGAAACATGATTGAACCTGCGAAGGCATTCATTATGAAACAATACTGGCACTACAGAGATCCACATTTAGTATGAAACGGTACTGACCCTGCGAAGGAATCTAGTATGAAACATGATTGGCATTCCAGAGATCCGCATTCAGTATGAAACAAGATTGACCATGCGAAGACATCCAATATGAAACAGGTTGGCACTATAGAGATCCACATTCGATATGAAACAGGATTGACCCTACAAAGGCATCCAGTATGAAATAGAACTGGCACTACATAGATCTGTATTTAGTATGAAACAAGACTGACCCTGCGAAGGCATGTAATATGAAACATGACTGGAACTACAAGGTACATCCAATATGAAAAAGGACTGGCACTGTACAAGGTACATCCAACATGAAAAAGGGCTAGAACTCTATGGATATGTTGATGAAATCCTATATGGGATCTAGGCCTACATTTAGCATGAAATAGGGTTGGATCTGTAGAACTTTTGAGGATGGATAGATTCAAAAGATGTCACTAGTCAATGGTTGGCAAGATGAGAATTGATGCAGTTGTGATGATGGTCCAATGATAATTATGATGTCTAGAGACTGTGTCCAGTTGTGATGATGACTGGGTCAAGAGAGTACCTTCCTAGTTAAGATGTAGTGTTGTTGAAAATGTAACTTTGGAAGATATTCTATTGTATATTATTATTGTATTTTATTGTACCTTCGTTGCAATTTTTTTTCCTCCGTTCGGAGATGTCATTATTGTATTTGGTAATGCTAGAATATCAAGGTAAAACCTTCATTGTAAGTTAGGGTAATAGTCCCCAGAAGAATTATTGTAAAATGTATTTTTAAGTCTCGTAAGAAGGAAGTCGGCCATGTTAGGTTAGAAAGTCTACCCAGTTAGGTATTTAGGTCAGTCACTTGTAAAGTATAAATAAGGAGGTGTCCTCCATCATTTGAACACACTCACTCAAGTAAGTTCGCTCAAGAGAGAGAAAGGCAAGTGTGTTAGTGTAAGGAGAAGAAGAAGTTGTTGAAGGTATCTTATCTCTGGGTGTTCTATCTTGGTTTGACATTGTACTAAGTGACGGAACTATTCTGAAGACGTTGCGGGGATTTCTCCTTTATGGTTTCCCTAAGGAAAATATTTGTGTTCTTATGTATTGTTGTGCTTGTCTATCTTTCATTTTAAATATCTAATCTAAGTGAATTAAGGTGCAAACTCTAACAATAGATATATTATTCATGCACTGGATGTAATTCTAACCTTAAAGTTGATAGAGTTTATTAAGTGTTGAGATTATTTAACTAAGGGGGACAAATTATTTAATTAAGTGTCGCAACCTTAGCAATTTTTCTTAAGATATACCTTTAATTAATCATTGAATGGTTAGTTGACCTAACCTTGTTTTCATCTAATTCTTATGTGCTTAAACCAAATTTTAGAGCCTTTTTCCTTGTCGTAAGGGTCGAGGACACTACACTGCCACACAAACTGTCAATCCATTGTCAAGTAGTTGATCGATAGTCGTTCTCTCACTTCAAGGATCGCAGACTAGTGAAAGCATCCTAATGGTGAGGATTTCATTTTGTTGGATGGAATGCTTCTAGAAGTTTTGGTTGTTGGTCGATTAGATGTACGGTTGGGGATTTTTCTGGAGGAAGTGATTTCATAGGGATATCTCTAGACCTCATTCATATAGAGGGGATTTCTTCTGATTAGAAAGTGGATTTGAAAGAAAAAAATCCAAAGAATATGTTGCACAACAAGGGTGGTGTAGTATTCTCGGTTGTTGGGAAGGATATTGTAGCAAGAAACATCATGGATTTACATGGCAAAAATCTAGAAGGAAAGTTCAATGGGCGAGGATTTTTTTTAGCTTCTTTGTCGATATAGATAAAGGAGAATTCGTACTTGTGTTTAGCTTACATCCCCACTTACCACTCCTTAGTGAGAGGATGGTTGGGTTCAATTTTCAGATTTGAGGAGATGCAACTAGAATACATAAGGTTAGTTGGCTATGGGACACTTCTCTACTATTGATTGAGCCTTGGAATGGTGGATGGTTCAAGGAATTAAAGTCATCAATGACAGGATAGGTAGAACCCTAGTGGTAGACAACATTTTCCGTTGAACTATTAAATGTTCGTGTCTAGGGTTCTTTTGGAATTGGATGTAAGAGGATGCTTGTTTGAGTCTATTGAACTTATTACGAAGGGACATTATTTTACTTATGTTTTAGACTATCTAAGTGTCCCCTTCAGATGTGCTCGATTTCATATTGTTGGACACATCATGGTGGACTATGACAAAGAATTTACTAAGAAGAACTAGGAACACAATAAAACAAGTTTCCCTTTTCCCAATCTCATCGTTGGGAATCAGTTAGCACATAAGACCCCATATCAACCAGTGTCCTTAAGGGTTGATGTATTAGATTATAAAGAGGTGAAGACTATCAATAAAGGTTCCTCTACAAAAAAATCTAGATTATCCCTTCATCAGCTTGATTGTCAAAATTAGAATCCTTGCGGAGGACTAAATTTGGGGTTCTCTCCATCTCTTAATCAAGAAGACCATGTCTTAGAGGATCTCAAAGAGAAATATACTTTCCCCATTGATTTAGTGAATTCGTCCCAATTATTGAGTAAGTTTATTATTAGTTCTCCCATAATTTTTCATGATATGGGTTCCCATAACTTGGTGGGGATGTCTCCTCTATTGAACATAGCATTTTGAATAGGTCGATAAGGAATCCTTCTTCTCCCACTTGTCCCATCTATTCTACTTATATGGACTACTCTCGGGAGGGATCTCCAAGCGGGTTAGTGATTGGTGCATTCACCATCAAACTCTCAGATTATTCATTCCATTCCTCCGGTGTCAATATTTATTCTTCCCTTTAGGGTTCCCTCTCGAGTACCTTCTCTAGTGCTAGGGGGTTTGGTCCATACCACCTAAGTCCTTGGAATTCATCTTCCTCCCTAGACAAGGTGAATTCAGGGTGTCTTGGTGAGGATATTCTCACTGATCCAAGGCTAGTTCCTATGGGAAAGAAGTCTCTAATCTGTAAAGCACAGGAAAAAAATAGTTAAAGGAGTTAAGTAGGGAAGATAAAATAAATCTCATAAAGATCCTTAGAGAATCATATACCCCTACACCAGTTTCGTAATGAAAATCATCTCCCTAAATATTAGTGGGGCTGGAAGCTAGACCAGAAAACCGGCTCTAAAGAAATTGATTTTATTATTTCATCGTGATATGCTTTCAAAGAAACTATGGGTAAGGGGGAAATCACTCATGCCTCCTTAAGGAAATTACTTGATGGTTGGGAATTATTTTCCATTGATGTTGTTGGTTTTTATGGTGCTTTGATTATTGTATGGAATAATATTGTGTATGTAATCAACTCCTTTGTTGTGTGCTCAAGACTGTTCATTGAGGTAGATATTAAAAGTATACTCGGACTGGATCTTGGGGTACTCAATATTTATACGACATACAAAGGTAAAGTCAAATTCTGGAATAAAATATTTCACTTTCAGTTGTTGATGGTTTCCTAATTTATTTTGGGAGAAGATCTTAATTTTACTCTAAATCAAGAACATATATCGAGGAAAAATGTGTATCCTAATCATCTAGCTTATTATTTTATCAATTCATTGATTTGAACAGGGTTAGTCAACTTGGATCCAACAACTCTCTTTCCTACATGGTTAAACAATTAGGCTGGGGATGAGACGGTGTTCAAGCACCTAGATCAATTCCTTGTCCACGGTGACCTCCTAGGAAAAGCGGGGAGACACCTCTCTTGGGTGGGGAGGAAAATATGATCTGATCACTTTCCCATTTGCTTGGAATTGGATAACACGACAAGGAATCCATGCGCTCCTTTTAAGTTCATTCAGGTCTGGCTTCTAAAGGAGGAGTTTATACCTTTGGTTCCACATCACTAGAAACATTTTGATCCTTCCATGGGTGACTTAGCCTGCTCTCATTTTGTTCATGCATTAAAGAGTGTCAAAGAAAAGGTGATGGAGTGGTCATGTGATAGAGATAGGCAGAGGGGTTTTAACTTAAGGATGTGGAAGAGAATATTGTTGATATTCTGGATGGTGTGGATAGGTGTATACTTAAGGAAGACTCCATTAAGTCTTTGAAGGAATTGGAAATCAAAAAGACTAATTTCTCTTAGAAGAAGAAATGGAGTGGAGGATCAAGAGTACCAACACTTGGATTGAGGTATGTGATCAAAACACTCATTATTTCCACAACTTTGATAATCATCACAAGAATAAAAATACTATTTGGGAATTGAGGGATGAGGATGGGAGATCAATTAACAACTTTGAGGATCTAAAGGCCCTTAATGTTCCTCACTTTGAAATAATTTTCAAGTAACTAGCCCAAGCCAATATTTTTGATGTAATGAGGCTCATCAACAAATTTCCTAGGTTGAGTGATGGAGCAGATGGCGAGGGTATTTTTCAGGATGTGACTAGGAAATAAACTCTCTAAGTGATGTACACTTTCAAAAAATATCATAGCCCAGGTTCTAATGGGTGGACCATAGAGTTTTTTATGGCCTTCTTTGTTTTGTATTGTGATAATCTTCTGAGACTGGTTGAAGAAAATAAAATTGAAGGGAAGGTTCCAAGAAATATTAATTCAACCTTCATTATGCTCATCCCCAAAGTGGATTGTGTGGATTCTTTTAATGAGTACATAATAATAGCTCTATGAAATTGTGTTTATAAAATTGTCTACGATATTATAGCAATGCGACTGAAGCCAATCTTATCATGTGTGATTTCAAAATATAAATTTGGGTTTCTTGGTGGTTGCTTGATTCATGAGGTTGTTGTTTCTACACATGCAGGCATTCACATAATTAAACTTTCCAAATCTCCTGTAGTGGTAATGAAATTTTACTTATTCAAAGCATATGATTGGGTTTCTTATTTATAACTTCCTTTATTTCTCTTGCACATTGGCTTATCTCTCCATGTTGTTTGGTGGATCATGGGATGTGTTTCCTCAACTCAATTATATGTGTTGATTAATTGTGCGATGTCGATTTTCTTTAAACGATACATAGGACTTCGTTAAGGATATCCACACTCTCTGTATCTCTTGTAGTTGTTGAAAGACTAAGTCAATCCATTTTAAATTCTAACCAGAGGCATTGGATTAGAGGGGTGTGGGTTGGCATATCTATCAGGTGCACACATCTCTTTGTGGAACATGTGAAGGTATTTTCCTACATGTATAGGCATGAAATTCAAAGGTATATGGATATACTGACTTTCTATTACCTAGAAACCAGAATGGAAGTAAATACATAAAAATATTCCTTATAATCGAGTGGTCTGGACAATGCAATTCAACAAGACATCGAATTCATTTGTCCCATTTTGAAGAAATCGTTGAGCGATAGCATGAAGTACATTGGTTCTACTCTCAATACAAGCAACTATGGTAAAGTGGATTGGAGGTGGTTGGTAGGAAAAATCAAGAAGAAAATCATTTTTGTGTAACTAATGGTTCTCTAGGGGTGGTCATATGGTTCTAGTTAAGGTCATTCTAGAGGCCATTCATGTCTATTAGCATTTACTATGTCACATTCTGAAGGGTATCTTAGAAAGAATTAGAAAATATTACTTTAATTATATATGGGGAGACTATGGAGAATATAAAGGACTACATTTGACTAGATGGAAAGGATTGCTATGCCTAAGGATTTTGAAAGTTGAGGGTTAAAGGATATCCATATGTTTGGAAAATATATCATCGATAAATCTCAATGGAATGTTATCTCTATGACAAGTATGTGGAGTGATGTTCTTATTAACAAATGTATCGCTTCAAACTCCTTGATTGACTAGATTCACAAAGGCTCAAAGAGCATTCTAAGGGTGTATAACTTAATGGAAAGCTCTCACATTATCATTCCCTATAATTAGGAAACATTTAAAATGGAGAGTGGGGTCAAATAGTGCTATAAGAGTGGTAAAGGATGCTATCATGGGTTGTAATAAAGAGGTATTTTTTCTCAACAAGATAGCATTGGTCCTTCAATAGGTTGGTCGAGCTACCTTGAACCAAGTAAGTGATCCATTCTCTACTTCAATTTGGTCATAAGGGTGGATAACTACTCACTAGTTGGATCTCTCTATTGAGTTGGATCCTTTTTTAGACTCTTTAGTTTAGCTTAAAAAAGTGCTCACATCAAACTAAATGATTCACTTGATGAGCTAATTTGGGATTTCAATGTCGTTGGAGAGAATTATACTACTAGGTTGGGTTATTTATCCATATTGATTGGTCATGAGAGACAAATTTAGAGGTGGTGGAACAAAGTATAGAAGATGAAAGACCCACCCAAGAGTATATTGCTAATGTGGTTGATATTGAATGCCGAGGTACTTACCTAAGAAGCCCTACATAAGAGAATTTTTCAAGGGCTATCTTATTGTATTCTTTGTGAAAAGGACGGTGAATCAATATCCTACATGTTCTTGAAGTTCCAATTACTAAATAAGTTTGGATGGAGATAGAAATACTAGTGGGACTACAAATCCTTTAGCAGAAGGCATCCTTGAATGCATGTTTTGCAAAATGGTTCTTGAGAAAGGATTTGAAGGCCTCTCTGTCAGTCTCTCTAGTGGCCTACTGGAGTATTTGGCCAGGTAGAAATAATATGTTATTAAAAGGAAAACCCCTTCCATCCTACACTGCGGCTCCTTTGGCAAAGGTGAAATCAATAGCATTTAGCCAGTTCCTAAGTTTAAGCTACATTGCCAAGTGGGAGAGATTTTTTTTTCATTACAAGAAAGTTGATGCTCGCGAGGGCGTCATGTATGGTGGTCATGGTTTTTTATCCAAGGTGGGGATGGCCCTATCCAAGAGCTCCAACCACCACGCCAAAAACAAGAAACCCTTCGGGTCGGAGATCTTATTATCGATAAAAGTGGCGAGTGGGCATTTTTTTATAGAGCCTGTCAAGGCCTGACTAACAAATGTGGATTGGGTTTATTCTCCATGCTCTGAGTCATTCTCATACTCCTTTAAATAAAATATTGGCTCTATAACTAACAACAAGGGAGAAGTAGTTGTTCTTTTCAACTTTCTTAAATTTGTGAGCTCCAAAGGAATACAAAGTCTTAAGGACCATTGGAGATTCATCACTTGTTATAAATTGGAAGAATAACTCTTCAGAATCTTAGGATTCAACCCCTAGTGGAAAGATTAAATATTCGCATGCTTAGTTATAGAATATGGATTTTACCAATATCTATAGGGAACGCAATGTGCCAGCTTATGCGCTCTCCAAGGATAGCTTATCCATGGAGGAAGGATCCTATCAGATGATCTCGTAGGATTCAAATGTTGAAGTTACAACACAGGGGATGCTCGCGGACATGTGATGATAGTTGAAAACTTTGAACATATACTCTAAACTTTTTTCTTTGTGTAAACTGGTGAACTTGTGATATGACCTAGAACTATCTTGTCCTTTTTCGTAACTATAAAGTCATGTTATGGACTATAATTAGGTTCTCAATTATGTATCCTCTTTTTGACAATGCATTATGCACTTACAAATTGAAAATTATTTTTCATCAACTATAATGCTTCTGAACAATGTATACTCTTACTCATAGTGCTTTATGCACTTGTAGATAGTATTTTCTTCATCTCGAATAAAAAGTATTTTTTTCCTTCACAGAAATAAATAAATAAATATATATATATATATATATATATATTAGTAAGTTAATTTTGAAATAAAATTATTAGGTGATTACAAATTTGATAAAAAAAAATTACATAATTTTTAAAGTATAATTAAAGTTTCATCTTGATTTAAGTTTTATGTATGATGGAACAATGTTTAAGTTCTAGATATAAAAGAATTTTAACTTTCTATATCATCAAATTGCAACAAGGAAAAAAATATATTGTAAGCCTAAACAACCCTTTGTCACAAATAATTTCAGAGATATTATAAATGTCTATAAACTTATTTTAATAAATAAATTAAATGTTAAATGATTTTTGATATTTTAAATAAATCTTCTTGTTAACTATCTTTGAGATATATTATTTATTTGATTTAAGTTAATGTAGATTTATTTTAACTTTGAATTTTTGAGTAAATATAACATAAAAAAGACAACATATTAAATAGAATGATGATATGTGGTTGGGTTAGTTCAATTGGTCATGAGTTAGACATGGGATCCCTCCCCGCCAAATTTGGGTACGTCACGGGTTCAATTCTCTCAATCCCCTCCAAATTAGGATCAAAGTGTTTTTTTTCTTCTATTTGTGTGTGTGCAAGAATTATAGAGGACTTGTAGAATGGAGGAAAAAGGACTTGTGGATCACTTAGAGGTGGGGGAGGAATAAATTCTCAACTTTATATAGCTTATATTCAAATATTCAAATCAAGGGATAAGATCCTAACTCAGTGGAATGTGACTAGGGTGACAAGTTTTCTCTTATCTCCCCTCCTCAAACCTGAGTCACACAATAACATCATATGGAAAGGGATTTATTAGGTAATTTTTTCAACCCACTCAAATTGTAGGAGGTAGTGAAATATTCCTAGCAAAGGTGTTGAGAAAGTGATATTAGAACATGTATTAATAACACTGCAAGTGCTAGAGTATGGGTTCAACCCTCCATTGGTCATCGCAATGTATCTGTTGGATTACTTATATATGGGGATTTGAAGATTAAAACAAATGGAGGTATAAAGTAGCCATGTTCTAACCACACTTCATTAAAATGGATTTGGAATGCCCATCCTCATTCATGACTTGGGAGATTAATGTTTCAATCTACCAAATTATCAAAGGCTTAAAAACTCAAAGGCGTGAATATGCTATAGACCATTGTTATGTTCTAAGGAACAAAAAGAGATTTAAGAAGGGATGAGTAGATTTGATTTTTTTTTAGGGTTTGTAAGTCTAATTCTAGAAGAACTAGATGGAAATTATTAAGAGAGAAGGGAAGAACAAGAGAGGTTAGAGAATAATGTGATGAGGGTGAAAACAAGAAATAACAAGTGTCTGTAAGTTATCAGGAAGAAAATGAAACTGGTTGTAGGAGAGGATATTACAGTGAGTGAGGTGGTGTTATTAAGTGAAAAAACATCAATAAGTCGATCCTTCGAAAGGGAGGATTTGAAAAATATTTGTATAGTTTTATTAAGAAGGTATGGAAATGTTTTCTAGGGTATATGCCAACCTTTTATGTTTTAACCAAAAGTTGGCTAGCCATTGAATTCAAGAAGAGGATTGACATAAAAATAATTCTGACGGGAAAATGGTTTTGTGTTCTTCAACTTTGTCCCTAAGGAGATGGACTTCGTGTTTTGGTCCTAGATGGAAAAAAATACCACCCACTCAATTTGGGTAAACTTCCTAGGTTTCACTTAGCATATGGAATATAGTGGTGTTGATAATAGTTTAGAAATTTTCATTGAATTAGAATAGAATACCACATCCAAGGATATCAAAGAACTAGTTAAATGATTGGTGTATATAAACCTTCGAGAAGGGCTCCAAATGGTTGTAGAAATTAAGTTAGGGAAATGAAAATATAGTGAAGTAATGGACTATTGGAAAATTCCTTTTCAATGTATAAATGGCATGCCCAAGGGAATTTTTGGAAGAACTATCCATGATCCGAGGTAGATGGGAGTGGTGAAATTTACAAAACAATCTCAAAGAAAATGGGAAGGGATGATTCCCCCCCACTAAATAGATTCATGAATTAGTATGAAGAAGTATGGAAGGTATGGTAGGCATTAAATACCTTGAGTAATACTTGAAGATGCTATAGGGTATGATCCTCAATATTAAAGGGTTAAGATAGGAGGAGAGGGAGGAAAGAATGGTAGAAGAATAAATGGATATGTATTTTTTTTAAATGAATGGAGCAAAGAAGATGTTGAAAACTGGGATGTAACTCAAGAGAATCTAGATAAAATTTTCGTTGCATAAGTCGAAGGTATGTCGTTAATTACTAAATCCCCCTTTCCATATAGGCTAATAATGATATGGGTTGTAAGAATAATTCAAAATATGAACAAATAAGCACCCAAAACCTTAATGATGAGAAGAATAATGCCAATTTATTTCTCGTTAATCCTCATATTATAAGCAGTCCATTACCCTCCCAATTATGCCTATGTCCAAGTTGAATAGTAACCCCTTAAACATGGTAGATAAGATAGTATATTTAGAGGTAAAAATGGTGTTCAATCAATGCTCTTTCTATATCCTAAAAAGAGGACAAGGGAGTTAAACCTTCTATATATAAATTGAGATCTAGGAAAGATGAATTATAAATTGATGATAGGAAGTATTGAAGGGGGATTATCTATAGACTCAAGATATTTTTTGTTATGTAGGCACTTAATATTTTTTTTGTACAAAATAAAAAAGAGTAGAAAATGAAATCCTAGAAGGAAAACAACAGACAATAAAGTGGGCCCTTGGACAAGGGAGTGCCTTAATGAAGGTCAAGTATTGATTTTAACTTCCTTGAATGCAAGGGGGCTAAGCAGATCTCACAAAAATTATGTCTGGAGAGTTTGATAGATCAATTGAAACCGACGATAATTTTAACCCAGGAGACTATGTATGAAAAGAAAAAAGCTAAAGGAATTTTATCAACCTTCGTAAAAGATTGGAACTTCCTTTCTCTAGTTTCAAATGTAAGTTCTAGAGGTTATTAACAGGGTAGAAAAATCAGACCTCATTAATTCTGATATCCATATGCATGACTACACAAAATTGTGGTCTATGGAATTAAGAAAGGCAGTTTTTAACACCAACATGTATGCCCTCTCATATAGTATTAATATTCCCCTAAAATAATAGCTAGGAGGCCATGGATGTATTACTAAATAATATCCATGTCTTAATTAAATAATAGCCATGCATAATAAAATAATAAAATAAGAGTTATTAATTTTTAAGTAAAAAGTAAAAAATCATTTTTATCTCATATTTTCAACTTATCTCTTTATACGTTTGCTCAAATTCTGAGTGTGAGCACTTGTTGGATGTAGAATAAATTATGTTTCTCTCTCGTATTTTCGACTTATCTCCATGTAGATTTACTATAATTTCTAGTGTGAGCACTAATTGGATGTAGAATTAAATTATGCATCTAATGACTTCTCACACTCCAAACTTAGTAAAACTTCACGGAAATAAGTTGAAAATACAAGGGAAAAAAGTAGTTTTAATTTTCTCGTTTTCATAAAAAAATTATAAAACATTTACCAATATTATTGACATCGTCATCTTGAATACTGTTGGTCCTTATAAAGTTTATTTTGATGCTATATTTTTTGTTTTGAGACCCATTTTTTAACCCAAAATTCCCCTAATGGGAGGACGAAACTAAGGTCAAAAGGTTTTAGGAGATTGTAGAGCTTCAAGTATCCCATTTTTAGAAGATATATTAACAGCCCCAAGGGAAAACATTAAAGATATTATAAAAAATGGAAACATATTCTCCTAGATTCATTAATCAATATCAAAATGAAGATATTATAGAAGAAGTAATCGAATAACTTAAAATGGTGATAGAATCATTTTAGAATTCAAAGCATCCAAGCTTAGATGCATGGATAGTGGAATTCTATCCAGGTTTTGTGATCTAATGGTGAGAGGTTTATTGAATGTGGTGGACGAACTAAGATCTTATGGAAAAAACTTAGGTTCCATCAACTCAACCTTCATATCCATCATCCCAAATAAGAAGAATCCTAAAGTATTTGAGTATTTGAGAATTACTGGAGGTATTCATAGAGGCAATATCTCAAGAGAAGTTTGGATTCTTACATAATAAGATGATTCATAATGCAGTTGGAATGGCTTAAGAAGGATTTCATTCCATAAAAATAAAATAAAAATGCCAAATATGATTTTCAAATTAGATCTATCTAAGGCATGCAATAGGGTAAGTTGGTTGTATCTCAGACTTATATTAATTTGTATTGGAATGAATCTTCAAATGATAATTAATGGATAATGGATTGTATATATTTAGTATTGTTTTCTCTTTTAATAAATGGGTTTTCCTCCATATTCTTCTCCCCAATAAGGGGATCAAGATTGGGTTGTCCTATGTCACCCTTAATTTTTATTATGGTATCTAAAGGCCTAAGTAGGACAATTAAATAGTTCTAAATGGAAGGTTCATTAACATGGATAAATCAGGAAAAACTCAAATTCTAACTCATTTATTATGTGTAAATGATGATATGGTATTTAGTTTAGGTATTGTGAGAGAAGTAGGAACATATAAGGAAATCCTATTTAATTAGGCCAGGCTCGAGTGGTTGTGGGATAGAGTGGTATCCACCCCATTTAGGTTATATTTCCCTAAGTGACATGTTGAGCTCATAATGAGTATATTTTTGTAATGGATTGGAGCCATTGTTGATTGGCATCATGCCTTGAAGAATTAGTGTTTACCCTTGGTACCATCCTCAAAATGAGGGGAAGTGCCTTGGGGTTTTCCCCAAGAAATTTGTCCTGAAAAAATATAAGGAAATCCTAGATTTATATAGCAATGCAACTAGGATGGAAGTAAACTCTCAAAAATATACTATTTTGTTCAATGCTCTAGCAACAAAGAAATAGGGATTCTTTAAATCACGCCTTTTAATGTATCCTCCTTTGATAATGGAGTGAAGTATCCATAATTCATACTAAAGCCTAATGATTATATGTTTAAAGCTAGAACTAGATCTATTGGATGAATTAACAACAGTGTGGCTAACAAATTAGCTAACTAATCCACCTACCTAGATTATGGACACTTGATTAAAAATGGGGGCCACCATCACCGCCAATGGCCCCCCTAGAATTTAATTTGAATTTCATTTTAAAATATTTCCAAATCACAATGTAGTGCCAGGTGCCAAAGTAATTCCATCCTTGATACGAGATATATCACACATTTACATTTCCGTGTGAGTGAGTACTCTGGATGGTTCTCTTATTCCAATATAAGCATGGCTCAACACTTAAGGTGTCTCCTAGTTCATCGATTGTTCATTGTGGGATATTGATGGAGCTCAATAATTGGTTTTTTGTTTGTGCAAATTTAAGGGTGGTTGTGTGAGGACGTCTCAATATTGTGTGGGGGGATGAGTCGCGTCTCCCATAGATAAGCATGTAAATCATTTCCTCGAGCAATAATATACAAGATTCTAATAATGGATTGGATGGAAGTTGCACAAAATATTCATCTGTGGCCTTTGAACCTGCATACAGAGTGTCCTTAGATTCTTCCCCATTCAACATGTCTTGATGAAGATCCATATAAATGGTGAGCCTTTCTAAATGTGCACTTAAACCCACACTTTCCCTTCTAATTCATTAAATTGTGTGTCCAAATGAGAAGCATGACTAGTCACTTGCTTAGTAGATGACACAAACCCTTCAAGCTCTAAATTGACTCTTTGTATGATGATCTTTAGGTCCATGGTATCATATTTGACCTCTCCTAGGCTTGCACCTCGTCCCGACTCCTAAAAAATTACACCTTATAATGTTTTGATAATCAAGGTAGGAACGTTGATATTTCTAGTTCCCATGGACAAGAAGCTGACATCATGGGTTTCCAAGAATTCCAGAGTGGTCCACGAGTGGTCATAACCCCTCTTGAACTTTCTTTGTTATATGGTGTTTTTCTATGTTTTTTTGCTAGGATGTTGTGTTAAAGTTTACATATTTCAAGCTATCAACATATATGATGTAATAGTCTATGTGTCTCTGGTATTTTGTAAGCTTCAATGTACTCTTTTGTCAGCCATCAGACAGTCTAGTTTTTTGGGAAAAAATAGTTGTATTGTTTGGGCTGATTTATTTTTTTTAATTTTTTTTTCAGTTGTTTAATATCAAAGTTTTATCTATTTTTATTTTTTTAAGAATAACTCTATTGTTAATTAAAGGACATATCCACATTGATTTTTTTAATTAAGTCATTTTGTTTACACACATTCTTATCAAGATTGTCAATTCAAGAAATTTCGTAAGTTTTGGATCCACATGTCATTGAATCCTGTAAAGAGGTTGTCCAAGACTTCTAATATTGTAAAAGGGTAACTTAGGATCTTTACTTGCAAACAAAGCAAAATTTCTTTATATGGAAACCACCCTACTACATTCACACCATTTATGTGGTCAAATTCAATGGTAAGTGTGCATAATTTTTATTGGGGAAGATTGTGGGCACAATTCATTTTGTTATTTCCACAATTAGCTAGAATGTCCAAATCTTTTTTCTATGATAGATGCATTTTAAAGGGATAATTTATAAAAACCTTATTGTGTTTGAATGATAACAACTATGGTCAAATTGAAGCAGATTTAGTTTGGCATGACACATTTCTTCCAATAGTATATTTGTTAAAGATGAATTTTCATTATATCTAATTGTTCACTCACTAGTTTGTTTGAAGAAACAATATCATCCAAACAAAAATTACAAATTTCAAATCCATGACATTATTAGACAAGTTCCTTCCAATCATAGCTACATATTCCCAAATAATCTTAAGAAAAACTATAAACAATCAACTAGGAAATATTTTTGGAAGATAAGCGATATGTTACGAGGTCCTCAATGCATTATGACGAGTAAGGTCAATCCAATAGCTTGAAACAAATTGCAAAATCTAGAAAGTTAAAATATGAATGTTGAAATGCATCGATAAGGAGTAACTAAAGCATGCAAAATTTAATGGTAAACATATGAAAGAAAAAATATCATATTATACTCTTGTTCAAAATAATGAGCAATAATTCCAGGAATTGTGTATAGTTGGGACTCTATACTCGAAGAAAACAACTATTATCTAAATCACATAAATGAAAGGAGAAAAAGTATCATTTTATAGATATCATGTCCCTCTCGGACATAAGATGAAAGCTTCAAATTTTTTAAAAGAATATACTTTTCCAAATTTATTTTACAATGGATGTTATAGTCGTAAAAATAACAACAAGAAGTTAGTTATAGCCATAAAACAAATGACAAGTTGAAGCAAATGTAGTGATGCTTCAAGAACTAACCACTAGGGACTTTCTTCACCGCAAGATTCCTAGTTATATGTTGTATCCAAGCTAGTTAGAGCAAGTTTATGAAATGACAATGTTTCTAAGTAGTGGAGAACATAACAGGAGGATTAATAAGAAATTAACTTATCACCAAAGATGGATTTCTAAGGAAGTTTGTATACTAAATATTCCCAATTATTGGAAAATATGCATATATATATTTTTTTAACAGAAACCAAGAATATATATTAGTTTGAAAAAAAGGTTATGCACAACCATTCAGTACAAAATTATGACCAGGGTTTCATGTAGTTATAAGAAGAGACAAGGACTGAAACAACTATACTCAAAAGAGAAATCCTATTATTCCTTTCATGCTTCCTGAAGACTATCAAACCCTTCGAAGGGGAGATTTTAACAAACTGATGATTAAGCAAAATGCAAAAAAACATCTAATATTGACAGGGATGGAACACTACATTTTCTTGCCTTCATGCCCAAGAGCAGGCTGGACAACCAAAGTTTCCTCCATTGCTTGACCACCTTGGTCCGGGGAGTCCTGGCAGTGACTACACTGGGTCATTCTGGCCATTTTCAGAATTTCTTCCTTGATGATACCTAAAGTACCCATCAACTCCCTGAGATCATGTTCGTTATAATCAATCCTGGAATCATGGAAACCCATTTGATTGGCAATATATCTGACATCAAATGCAACTTCTCTGTTTCCTTTAACACCAACGCCCACCATCTCATAAAGCCTGCACAAATGCAGTTTTATGTCCTTGTTGTAGGTACAATAGATCCCATGTTATTCTCACATGGGAGCCCAATTACACATACAAAGGTAACTTAGTAGAACCCTTTGTCCATTTCTTGGCTTCTATCACATTTTTCTTGACTTTTGGGATTTTCTAACTTAACCAAAATTCCCAAAAATCCATGCTTGATTTGTGTGTTTTTAAGATGCCGA
Organism: Pseudotsuga menziesii; assembly: GCA_001517045.1. Classification (NCBI taxonomy): domain Eukaryota; kingdom Viridiplantae; phylum Streptophyta; class Pinopsida; order Pinales; family Pinaceae; genus Pseudotsuga; species Pseudotsuga menziesii. Next base: position 143,858 of record LPNX010933272.1, read on the forward strand.
AAACTAGTTTTATTTGGGATTGTTTTGCAATTCCACAACCCGCAAGTTGCGGAATGCGGGATTTTGTAGTTATATGTTTTAAACTTCATCATCCCACAACCTGCATCCCGCAAATGCGGAATGCGGGATGCGGGGGAATTTTTTTTATGGATATGCTCTGGTCAACCCGCATCGCGCATAAGTGCGGAATGCGGGAGAAGTTTTTGATGAATATGCTCTGGTCAACCCGCATCCCACATAAGTGAGGAATGCGAGGTGCGGGGTGTCATTTGTTATGTCGTTTGGTTTGCGTGCTTCTGCAACCCGCATCCCGCAAAATGTGGAATGCAGGCTACGAAGAGGTTCGAATAATTTTTTCTTGTTTTGCGATTCCACACCCCGCATCGCATAAAATGCAGAATGCAGGTTATAGAACGATTAATAAAATTTAGATTTTGTGATTTAATCCCACATCTTGCAAAGTCTGATCTTGACTGCTATTTTCATCCTCATCCTACGGTTTGAATTATTTCTCACGAATTATATATATGTTGGTCTTATTCACTATTTCTTCACTGTCTTTACCACTGTAACTTGCTATGCTGCGTGAATTTATCGTGAGGTTTTTTACTAAGCAATTTCACCATTAATCACTATGGTTTCAGGTTTGTTTTTGAGTCACCTTTCTGAATTTGAATTATTTACTGTTGTTCCAATATAAACTATTTGTAATTTCTGGTTTATGTGTCCAACAGAACATGTCAACCTCAAAAATGCCTCGAGTTACCCAATGCAAAAATCTGCAGAAAGATATGCTCATCAAAGACCCGAATTTCAGTGTCTTCTCTTATACTAGTGGCCGAGTTAGTGAGGCATACCAGTTGGATTGGTCCTGAATCTATTCTATCTTTGACAACAATGGCCTTTCCTACTTTAAGGATGACCAACACCTTTACGAGAGAATTAGGGATTCTGGCATCCACATTATTGTTGCTAGACCTGCCATCCTCCCTTACAATGACGTAGTCAGATGGATTATTGACCATGCCAATCCAAAAGATCATTCTTTTAATACTAGTAATGGATCGCTACTTTCCAATTTCCATTCTGAGACTTTTGTAAAGATTTATGCTCTCAAACCTTTCAGGCAGCTCCTTAATGCCAAATTTTGACCAAACGTTGAAGTCATGGATGGCTGAACCGCGTAAATTTTCTCAAAGGAAAGATGAACTCTACCCAATTGAATGGTTTAAGGAACCCTATTCCCTGCTCGCAGCGATGTTGTGCAGGCTCTACGGACTCCCTAACTGTTCATACTTTAAGGAAAAATGGGCCCCCATTGCCCATCATGTCATAACCACAGGAGAATCCCTCCCATGGGCTTCAATTATGTCTTTGGAACTCAAAAGAACCATACAGGAATTTTAGAAAGCTACCGCAAGGATGAAACCTAGTTTCTTTTTGTCTGCCTACATAGTTGACATCTTTTGCGCCAAGTTTTGTTATCCAAAATTGGGATGGAGCTGGGTGCTACCAGCCCCGCCTATACACATTTATCATGCGGAGTTGTGGGACACCAACTATGTGAATATGTTTTATGACATTTGTGAGAGCTTCCTCGGCCGAGTCTATTTCCTAATTTTCAACAAGGAAGCTTCGACATTCGCCCCTAAAGCCAAAACCCTTATAGCCACAATGGGAGATTGGTACGTTGGTGAGTCATTCACATACATTAGGGTCTTTGGAAGTAATGTTGCTCATATGCTATCGAAGGTCGTGCCTGACAGGTTAGTTCTTGAAGAAATTTCATTTCAAACAGTCACCAAGGGAATTTATAAGAAGTGTGCAGCACCTAAAAGGAAAGTTTGGCCCAAGTTTCCCCTAACCCTAGGATATTTGAGCATACCAACCTCCACCTGGGCGTCTGAACTCAGTGATCACATATTGTCTCTCACGCTGGGTTTTTCTAGTAAGAGACAGCATGAACCCAAGGGGGTTGTTGATTTTCACCTTAAGTAGAATCACTTCAAAGTAGGGTACACTCATGAAGAAGTCCCAGATGACTTCATCTATCAGGGGTTGATACTTTCTCTAAGGTTTTGGCTAGGGCTAAAAGCAAAGAAGAACAGAATCAAATCATGTTGTATCAAAATGAAATCAGGGACAGGATTCGACACTATAGGGCTATGGAATTAGACATTCAAGAAAAGATGGTGAAGGACAGAGAAGCTAAGGAGGATCAAGCAGCCAAAGACATACCCATAGCAACCAGTTCAACTGCAGATAAAGGGAAAGGCCCCATGGAAGAAATCCCACAGGCATCTATTGATCAGCAGGTTAAATCATATTTGCATACTTCAAAGCATATTAAACAGAAGCTTAGCAGGATGACTTCGACATTGGACACTCAAGAAATTACAACTTCTCAACCAGCTGAAGCTACTCAGGTGACTACTATTATTGAGAAGGACCAACCTGAACAAACCCAGATTGAAGAGAAGCCATTCAAAAAGTGGAAGGTTCAAGTTTCATCCATCCCTGTTTCTACTATAGATTTAACCAATTCAGAGGAGGAGGATGAAAGGATTTCTCTTGTGCCTGTCACTGCGAAACCTAAAAATGATGACGATTTACAGGAGTTTATGAATTTGTTTAATGGTAGCAATGGGAAGTCCTCATTAGCTCTCCCACAATCACAACCTTCTTCTCAGCTTGGCCCATCATCTTCTGCTTTACTCCTCTCATCAATCATAGCCTTATCTTCCTTGTCTATTGGTTCTACCATGACACCCTTTATGTCTCAGCTATATCAAGATGCCACATGTTTACCCCATTCTATTACACATGTTTCTGTGCAAATTCCCATTCCATCATCCACTATACCTCCAGTTTTTAAAGTTCCACTGCATATTCCTTCTTTTAGTTCAATATTATCTCTTGTTCATGAAAAAGCTTCAGCACTTTCACCATCGTCACTTCGAGTTACTACTGTAGAGGTTTCAGATAATCCTTTAACCCCTTAAGTGATTGTTGCCCAGAGTGGTACTTGCACTTCACTCACTTCTCATATTACAATGTCCATACCTTCCCACACTATAACTCATACCTCCTCTTTGATATCCACAGGTGTTAATGTACCCCCTATTAATGAGATGAGAGATGAATTTAATGAAGATTTTGTAATATCTTTGGGGGAGTATCATTATAGCAAAGTTGACAAATCAATGGTGAAAAGAGGGAAAAAGAGAAGTAGAGATCAGAGTAATGTGGATCCATCCCTTTCAAATAAAATTGTATGGACTCAACGATCAGGTGATCCACAGGTAGATGCTACTGACGTTGCATCTGTCCTTAGGGCTTTTACAGGTGCCAACTTTGATGCTGTCAATACTCTGAATAGGGAATTCGATAAGCAGAAGGCGGAAATTGTCAAATTGAAGGAGGACATGGAACAAGTAAAAATACAACATGAGGACAGGTATGATGAATTACGAGGAATGTTTCTCTTTATGATGAGTTACAGAGAGAAAAGACTACCAATACTACTTTGGTATAGAAGGTAGCTTTGCTGGAAAAACAGTATGAAGATGCAACTGCAAGTGTAGCTTCATCTTCGTTTTCTAAATTTTCTTAAGAGGAGTTCAAGGAGCTAGCTCTTTGGACCAATAGGGAGCATCATGATTTAGTCACTAAGTTGTTTAAAACTTTGGATAACATTTTTGAGACTCATGTGACTTTTGGTAAGATGTCTGTTGTTTTGGAGGATCTGGTTGTAAAAAGGCAACAAGCTTCAAAGGCTTATGATGAAGTTACGGACTGGCAAAGGTATATGAAAGACAAGCCAGACAATGTCACCATTTTTACTAACTTCAAATTGAAAATTAGGACTATCTTAAAATCCTGGGAAGATCTAGATGAAACAGTCGTTGAAGTTATAAAAAAGGCATAATCCATTTCTGGCATAAGGTGGTACGTTGCAGGCAATCTCATGGATGAATTATCTTTTCCTGCAATGGTACTCATTGATAAAGCATGTCCACCAGGGTTAATGATTGAGCAAGTTGATTAGAGAAGAGATGAGGCGGAAGAGAAGATCAAGGAGCTTGATCATGTCAGCATAGATGATGTAGATCAGCTGAAGGGAAGATCCACATCTATATTCGTTTTTGGCATAAACTCGCTAAAAAATGAAATTGAAGATCACAAATGCAATGCTCAGCTTGGCAATGAATCCACCAGTTATCCTGATATTGAGGAATTGTTATGCATATGGAGAATATGGAGATATTTTCTCAAATATTAGTTTTGTTTAGGTTTTGTGATCCGCTTTTGAGGGAAATTCATTCTTTGTAATAATTATTTAAGAGGTTGCTCTCAAATGTATCAAGGGACTTTTGGAGAAGGAAGGATTGGTACAGGAGACTTAAAAACACCTCTGTTTTTCCTGAGGTTTATGTAATTTATTCCAAAACTTTGAAGAATACAACACTGTTATTTCATATCTCTTGTTTATGATCTGATTGAATTTCTTTGACAGATCTCAATTTTTCTTGTTTAGAATGGTCAGATGATGTTGTGATTTACTTGCAATTGATAAATGTGTCCATTTATAACCTAGATTTCTCTTTGTTATTAATTAATGCATTGGGAAAGCTTTAAGGAATTTATTCTTTAACTGTCTTTATTTATTTCTACAAGTGATTGAACAATAAAAGATTTACAGCAAAAAGAAATGTTGGTTTTTCAACTAACATACGTATTTGCAGGTTATCTTGAATGATTTAACCTTGAGTTGCTTTCATTTAATTTTCATTGAAAGATTATGATTTAAGTAAGGAGTTTATCATCTCATTTTCATTTCTATCAATGTGGTGAATTACTTGTTATTCAAATATCTCAGGATAATATGTAAATCAATTCAACAATTCTCTTTAGGTAGCTTAGATTTAGATCGGGATTACTTTCATAGTTAGATCTGATTTTTTCTTTTCTTCCTATCGCCCACCTTGTTTTCCAATTTGGAAAACATATCCTTTGTGGATCAAACTCTCAAAGGCCAGCGAAGGCTAATGAAATATCCGTGGGAGATCACTACTTTAAACAACTCGAGGATAAAGCAACACCTGCGTGGGATTGTTTGAAGCCTTTGGATGGGTTTTATCCGTGTGTTGTAAGCCTTAAACACCCTTTTCAGCCACATACACAATTGAGGCTTCAACAGTCCTCCAAATGGACTTGATGTCGACGATTCCAGAGTTTCCTCCTTTGTTCTCCATTGTTCTCTGAACTCTGCCTTAAGATGCCCATGAGAGGTATGAAAACAAGACCTGCAAATGTTTCACGCTACCTTGATCCTGGTTTCCACTGAAGCGTTGAAATTCGTCCCCCTCCAAACCTGCAAACAATGGACGGGAACGGGAAGGGTGTTCGTTGTTTAACACATCCATCCTTCCTACCAATTGACTTCTCAAAACCATGAGTAGCTGCCAAAGGGGATGTAGAATTATTGCAGTCTCATGGAAGGTACCATCATGTGTCATAGGAGAGCCACGTGTAGTGGGAAAATTCAATTTGTCATCATGAGAAGGTGGCCTAAGGTAGGGCATGTTTCATATCGCGCCGACCTTAGCTTATAATTTATATGCTTTGTGGTAAGTCTAGGGGACATTCTTGTATGAATTCAAATGATTTTTGAACTCAACCATTCCTTGCTTACTTCTGGCACCATGATTGGAGAGCTTATTGGAAGAGCCATTGTTTTCCGTAAGGATGTGAAAAAATAGGACTTGTGGAATAAGGTTTTGACGAAAAATACAATAATAGATTCTTTTGAAACTAGCAGAGCCATGTTTGTATCCTGATCTCATCTTTTGAATGACATGCCTTGAGTCCCCAAAGACCATAAGGTTTGAGATTTTATACTTACCTTCTAGTTCTACGTCGAGGAGAAGTGGGAGCCATTTTGCTTCATTCTTAGTTTGGTTTTCGAGTCCCCAAGCATAGGTATATACTATGATTCCTCTAGGATATATATATAT
>LPNX010933272.1:150961-192503 GCA_001517045.1 Pseudotsuga menziesii
AAATTCGGCTTTGTTTTTTCTTATCTCCCAAGACTGAAGATTTGGAAGACATTTGGTTTGAGGAGAGGTCTGGGATAAAAATTCTAGGCATCAGCTAGCTTCCTTATCTACGAGGTTTTTAGATTCAATAAGGTAGATATGCTTGGATTCCATCCTTTCATGTGTCATATTGTTAACTTTGAAGGCTACCCTGAGAGGGTCGGCCTTCTTATCATCAAAGATAATTTTGTTTCTAGCAAGCCAAATCTTTCAACTAGTGCCTTTTGGAATTATGTTCCAGATTCTAAGAAGGGAGGGTTTTTTGCCAATATTTCATGGGAAAGTTTTCCAATTATTTACCATCTCACGAGTTTTCTATGGTAGTTTAAACCTTTCACCAAGACTCCTGATAACATGGCCCCAAACTTGAATGGTAAATTGTCATGTCCCAAATTTTGCATTGGGTCACAATGGCCTAATCACATTTTCCATATTCAAGAGAGTTTATCAAATTGATGCTAAGGGTCAAATAATTGCCAAGGAGGAAAATTATTAGTTTCCTAGCTTCAGGGTGGAAGCATTGGGATTTGGAATAAGGGGGACAATAAATGATGTTAAGACATTAGAATGGGATAAATATTTAATAATGTATCTTATTAAATAAATACAAGAGAAAATTGAAGTGGCAATGGACCATGGAGACACATGGAGACAATGGGGCCCACACAAGCTAGAAAATTGGTGCCACATGGCATCCTCCTCTTGCAATTTCGAATTCATGGGAATACTAAAGGTTCTTGGATGAGTTAGATGGCTAATACACTTGGCCATATGCATCATAGGTCGAATTTTGGATGAAATGTAACTTACATGGGAAACGAAGAGTCATTTTGGAGCTAGTGAGACACTTGGACTAGATTCCTTAGCTCTATGACAACAATGATAAAGATGTTATGAAAAATATGACACAAATCAGATATGAAGGCTTACATCTAACATATCTGATATTTCAGGTCAAAATATACCATCCAAGAGAGCTCTCATGTGAGTTTGGGAAGCTCAATGGGCTTCTACTCAAATTTGGGAAAGGTGGAAGGCTAGGAAAGAGGGGGCACATGCCAATTCATGAGCACACACCCTAATTCGACTTACTTGGATTGAGTTTGTGGATGGATTGGGAACCTTAGAAGGCTAAGGAATTTTATAAAATACAGGAAGCAACCATGAGAATGGCTTTTGATAATTTGTGAAATTGGCATTTGTGATTGTGAGAGCTAGTGGATGACTAGTTTTCTTGCCTTAGCCAATTTCGAGGGTGAAAGATTCCCATCTAAGTTGGTGTTTGGAGAGGAAAATTAGGTATTTCATGGAGATTTAATGGAGTCTTATTTTCAGGTGTAAGTTATAGGAAATCATGTGGATTCTTCTATTGCAACACTCTCTCTCAACTATTTCCAGTTTTCACACCATATTCATGCCAATGGAAGGATTGTGCTTTGGGTGAGCTATTGATCTCTTTGGGGAATATTCTAATGCCCATTATGTTATGTTATAATGTATATTATCTGTATTTCATGTTCAAAATACTCTCAGCTTGAAATACCCAAAATAATTCATGTAAAAATGTTGAACAATGAAGAAATAGTGTCATTTCCCTACTATCTTGTTGTGAACCATTGTAATGCTGATGATTTCAAATTGGGAGAGCCTTTCATTTCCATTTCTGATTGTAATCAGTTCAATCTAATATTTTAGCATTCTCAAAAATTTTCAAGTCGAAATTCCCAAGAGTTGTATGTCAAAATGACTTTTAATGAGCAAACAATGACCATTTCCACTCTATTTGGATATATGCCATGGTAATGCTTATTATTTCGAACAGAGGAATGTATCTATGATAAATGTATGATGGATGGACTGCCATTAATGTGTATTTCAAGTCTCATGTTCAGTACTTAATCATTGGAAGCCATTTTACTCATTTTTATTGCATTGGGAGAAGATTTGGTGCATTTTCCTCAAGGGTCAAAATTGTGACTTGGGAGTTGTTTTGGAAAGAGTCATAACAGCCTATATAAACTTTAACATGATGAATATGAGACTTTTAAAAGTTTCATTACACATCCCCATCCTATGTTCATAAATTAGAGTGACTTTGGGATCATTTGTGAAGGCATTTCCGGCAATTACCAAGGGGGAATTGAAGCCCCAATTTGCTAGTAAAGAATCCTACTTTGAACATAACATTAAACAAGTTTGAAAAAGTAATTGGGGGTACTTAAAAATATTTGAACATCATATTTAAGTTCTAATATCATTCATGTACCTTAAGAGAAAATTTGTGAGCATTTGGACCAATTTGGAGGTCTAGACATCAAAATTAGTTAAGGTCAACATTGGGGAAAAAGTGAAAAAATTGGTCATTTAATAAAATTTCAAAAAGGGACATTACATAAATTTGTAGGCTTAAAAGAGGTGAGATATATATATATATATATATATATATATATATATATATAATTTTGGAATGCAATATGAATTCCATACCTTTCCCCAAAAATTTGTGTGGGTTCGATATCCGTTATTCTTCAATATCTTGTAGCCTTCTTTAACTGTGTAGCCATGACGTGCCCACCCTCTTTGATCCTGGTTACTGATATGCGAAGGAGATTTTCCGTGCAAATAGGAGGTAAAGAGGGAATAGTCTTTCTACAGATGTTGGGAAGGATGCAGATTCTTCCACCTTTTCTGGTCACCAAAGCTTGACCATTCTGAAATGTCATGTGAATTCAAGATATTTTCTCTTGCATCTAGAAATGAAGGTTGTCGAGGTTGAGCTTGAAAACCAGAGGAGGATGCCCCAATATCTTATTCATCCATATATTTATTCTCCATTTGTTTCCAGGGACGCAATGAAGGGTGTCTTTGATTAGACCAATAGAGTTTTTGAAAAGGTTTTAGATGGAGGTGTCTTTACCTTCCCAATTAAAGTCAATAATTCTTAATCTCAGTTTCTTTATGTATTTTTTCCTAATAACCTCTTTCCATCATTCCTTTCTCCCAGAGATCATTCTCCATATGAGTTTGGATCCCAATACTTTGTTCATTGTTCCCAAATCTCTTATCCCAAGCCCTCCTTTTTCTTCTTCTTCCTTTATCATTGCCATGTTCACCAGATGGAATTTTTTCCCGTGGGTTTTCCCTCCTTGCCAAAGAAATTTCCTGAGTTATATGCTTATATTGTTACTGACGACCTTAGGAGAAAGAACTCAACACTGGTATAGATGGGGATAGAGGTGAGAATAGACTTTATGAGAACTATTTTTATGGCAAAGTTGAGCTACCTCATCCCCCGGGATTGCACTTTATTTTTAATTTTTTGCACTACTGGATTCCAGGTTGCATGGTTTGAATTGTGTTTGGATATAGGTATTCACAGATACTTGAAGGAGGTCCAATCATAGCTAACCTTGATTCCCATGATAAGATCAATCTCTTTGAGGATCCTAGAGTTGGTGTTCCAGCCATATAACCAAGACTTGTCTAAATTGACTTGATTGTCCAGACACTTTGAGGAAAAAATCAAGGGAGGATTTGAGTCTTCTCACGATATGAGTCGAGGCGCTCCCCATAAGAATGGTGTCATCAACAAACTGTGCATGGTTATTTGGTTGGACCCTGCTGGCAAAGGAAATTCCAGGGATATTCCCTTCATCTTTGAGCCTATCAAGTCTTTTGCTAAGCAAGTCCGCAACTAGGATATAAAGAAAAGGGGACATAGGACATCCTTGACGGATCCCTCTTCTAGCTTGAAAAAAGGGAGTTGGTTGGCCATTCACAAGAGGATCTATCTAGGGCCCTTTGATGCAAGCTTTGATACACCTTATGAATTTCGGAGGGAAACCATACCTTTTTAAGACCTTATAGATATAGTCATTCCTGATTATGTCAAAAGTGTTTGCCAAGTCTAGTTTTATTGCCATTCCCGCCTCTCACCTTTTATGACTAAAGTGGATAGCTTCTTGAACAAGAAGCATATTATCATATATTTTGTGACCAGCAACAAACCCGCCTTGATTTGCTGAGATAAGTTGAGAGATGGTCTTTTTTATCCTGTTCAATATGATATTTGCAAGGATTTTGTAGGAAGAATTGCATAAAGAAATGGGCCCGAAACGTTTGATGGAGGAAGGATTATTTTCCTTGGGGATGAGATCTAGAAAGGTGGAATTTGTTTCACCTCCTATATTTTCCCTGGATTGAGCCCAATTTAGCATTTCTAACAAATCTTTTTTGATCCATCAGGCCTGGGAGATTTGTTTGGATGGAGGGACCATACAACCTATTGAACCTCTTCTTCATGTACGAGTAGGTTCAATAAATCATTATCTTTGTCTATTAGGAAAGGGATCTCATTATTCATAGTTGTCATTTCTTCCTGGGTGACATCTTCTTCTATTGTGTATAGCTCCTTGAAGTGGATTCTAATCTCTTTTTGTATATCCTCAGGGTCAGTTAGCTTCTCTCCATTATCCCTATATAACTCCATGATTATGTTCCTCCTTTGTCATTCCTTACACCAACTATGAAAAAACTTGGTATTCGTATCTCCCCCTTTTAGCCAAAGGATTTTTTATCCCAGACACCAATCTTCTTCTTCTCTCTGTGCTAGATGTTGAATCTTTCGGTCTAGATATTTTCTTGGACCAAGAGTGCACTAGTAATATTTTCCTAATCCATTTTATCTTGGAAGGCTTCCAAATTTTTGGCATAAGCAAATTTTTATTCTCCAGGGTAGTATGCACTTTGAGTGAGCCAATTTGTTAGATCTGTTTTAACATTATTGAGCTTTTTCTACCATATGAAGCTTAGAGATCCCTAAAGGAAGATGCTTCAAGCTTTCTTGATTGCTTCTAGGGAACCTTCTGCCTCCAACCAAATAGAAGATAATCTAAATGGAAGTGGCCCCAGATTCCCAATTGATGATAGAAAAAAAGAGATATGTCTATGATCTGAGACTGCAGAAGCGAGAAGTTTGGATTCTAGAATAAAAGGCTTATTTAAGAGAGAAGAGCTTACCAAGATTTGATCCAATCTTGCAGCTATGTGGCCAGGACCTATCCTTTTGTTGTTCCAAGTTTGTTTTCCCCATTTTGGCTTGATATCACTCAGCCCCCATGATGTCATTATATCCTTCAATCTTTCTTCGAACGAATCCCTGACTTTGGTTCCTCCTCTTCTTTCTTCCATAGAGATGGTAATGTTGAAATATCTAGCAATGATATAAGGATGCTACATCTTTCCATATTTCTAGTTCTTCAGCTAATTCCATAAGTCTTCTTTGCTTCCTTGGTTCGTCGGACCATACACATTCCCTATCCAGAGTACTTCCTGACTATGAAGATCCTCAAGTTCAACGACTAGCCAATGACGATTTTATGAGGTATAAGGAGTTTGTAGCTATTTTTATCCCACCAAGTAAGGATGCCCCCATAGTCTCCCAAAGCACTGACTGCTTTCCCTTCTCCTTTCACCCAAATTTTATTCATAACTTTGATGCAGTCATCCTCTTGCATTCTGGTCTCCTGGATGGCAAAGATTGTTATTGCTTCACTTTGTTTGAATATTTTTATTACTTCTATATTTTTATTCCCTCCCAACCCTCTGTAATTACAAGAGACACTTTTTATTATTTTTTATGGGTTTGTGGTAAAACTTTGTCCTTCTTTCTGTTTGTTGATTCTCCTCTTTGTTTTTCTAACATATAGCTCCTTATCGAATGGTCTAAACTAGACTGGTTCCCATATGCTTTTTCTTGGGTCGTTTTCATTTCTGTTAGGAACTTGTTCAGTTTCCTGCCTTTTTTTGCCTGAGTCTCAACATCCTCCTCTTTACTTTCAGATGTATCCTCTATATGTGCCTTGGCTCTTGATCTCATGACTGAGCCTCCAGAATTTAGTGAGGTTTCATATTTGACTTCTACATATGCTTGGATGGGAATTGTGGAATATAGTTGTCTTCCTGTCCTATCTCCATTATTATTGGTTCATCTTCTAGACCTTTCCTTGGATTTGCCTCCTTTTCCAACACTATTGGATTCCTTTCTTAATTTTCCTCTATGGAAAGAACTTGGAATCTATTTTCTGTAGGTTTCTTTTTTGCCGGAGAGGTCGCTTGACTTGTGTTTGTATTGCTCCCTTTTTTCCTGGTGACTTCATTCCAATATTCTCTTGAAGGATATTCAAGCACTTGTTGCGTTCTTTTCGGACATGACTTTGCAAAATGACCATATTTGTGGCATACCTTGCATTTGAAGGGGATTTTTTCATAATCTACGGTCTGTTGATGGTTCCATCTTTCCATCGAGAGATTGATTACTCCTGGGAGTCCTTTCTCCAAATCAACCTTAATGCATATTCTAGCACAAGAGAACATCAAGGGTTTGGGTTCAGATTTGTTAATGTATTTCCCTAGTGTATTTCCTATTGCTCTCAGATATTCGTCATTCGAACAATGCAGAGGAAAGTGGGGTAGTTTGACCCATACCGAAATAGAAGAGGGGATATATTTTTCTGGATCAAAGGAGAGATCCCATTTATTGAGATACATACCTATAGCTTCCATGAAGTAAGGGCCATTTTTGAAAATGAGATCTCGATCCTCTTTTTTTTCAAATAAAAAGACAAAGAAACCACAACCACAAAATTTTTGCTGCAGCTCGCCTTGAATGAGCGATCTCCAGTTTTTGTTTAACCAAATCTCGATGGATCGAGGGAAGGCTATAATCGAGTAAAATGCTCGATGAGACCTTTTTCATAGAGGAGAAGTTCTGTTATGCAATATGTTCGAACAACGCTCTTTCAATCTCACCTTTATGGAGCGACGAGTCTCACCAAAGTAAATTTTTCCACAAGAACAGGGAATAGTGTAGACTCCCTTTTTTAGATTTGAACCCACCAGATCTTTTGTCTTCTCAAGTAAACTTTTCAATGAGTTCAGAGGAGAGAAGGTAGTCTTGATATGTTTTTTCCTCAATACTCTCGATATCCTATCCATAGTTCCTTGAATATATGGCAGGAATATCACCCCTCTACTTCCATCCTTATTAATCGGTTTCTGAATCTTCTTTTCCAAAGCTTTCTTGAAGGCTCTATTTATGTCCCTTGTATTGTAAGCATTATTTTGAAGAACATTGTGGAGATAATTCAATTCTTTATCAAGATGGTCATTGTCAGCAATTTGCATAGCTCTAGTGGCCAGGGTTTTCAGGATACCGAGTTTTTGGGAAGGTACATGATGTGAGCTTGCATGGAGATATTTGTCAATATGTGTCCTATTCAGGTATACCTAGTGTGCAAGAGATCCATCATTATTTCTCGTGATAAGAACATCCATAAAGGGAAGCCAATTATACTCTTGAGTTTCCATTGTGAATTTGATGTGATTTGGTTGGCTATTGATGTGGGTTAAGAAACGATCCAAATTCTCCTTCCATGTGACCAAATGACATTAGTGTCATCCACAAATCTCCTCCAATTCCTTGGTTTTAAGGGGAAGGAATCAATGGCTTTTATCTCAAAGTGTTCCATTTAAATATTGGATACTACTAGTGACAGAGGAGAACCCATCACCACACCATCGTTTTGTTCATAGAATTCACCGCGAAAAGTAAAGTATGTATATTTTAAACAAATTCTAATCAAGTTAGTTGTTTCATCATTGGTGATATTGATTATAATCGTGATGGATTATTCAATAGGAAATTTGGTGTAAATCGAAACCACATCAAAACTAACCATATTTTCAGTCTTGTCTACATGAATATCTTTGATATCATTAACGAAATTGGAAGAGTCTTTAATGTAAGACAAAGTTTGACCTGCCAACGACTTGAGATTTTTTGCTAGGAATTTGGCTAGTTGATAAGTCAGAGATCCAATAGTGTTCACAATCAGTCTTAAGGGAGTCCCAACTTTATGAATTTTAGACAGTTCGTAAATACATGGGATGATAGTATTTATGGGAATAATTTTTTTCTTTACCGTTTCATCCAAAGAGGATGCTTGTATTGCTTTCGTCACCTCCCTCATAATATTGGTGCTAGGGTCTTTGTTCAACTTTTTGTAGCATCCCCCATTCATTAAATGATCATGCAGCTTATCCTGGAAATATTGGGTGTCCATTATAACCGTTGCATTGCCTTTATCAGCTTTCATAATGCATATATCTTTGTTTGATTTTAAATTTCTCAACGCGTTGATCTCTTTCTTGCTTAGGTTCGACTTCGGTGGTGTTTGTCTTTGAAAATAGTGGTTTTTGTCTTTGGATATGGTGGTTTTTTTTATCTCTTTCTTGCTCAGGTTCGGGTTCGGTGATGTTTGTCTTTGAAAATAGTGGTTTTTGTCTTTGGATATGGTGTTTTTTTTAATCTCTTTCTTGCTCAGGTTCGGCTTCAGTGGTGTTCTATGTACAATGGTATATAAGGGCCTGATAAATTCTTCACAAATTTGCTTGTAATTATTGACATACTTCTTAGCCCACACAGTTTGGAAACATACATGTATAGGTGTTTCTTCAGGGTTCCAATGTCATCCTATACTCAGGAAATCATTTAGCGTGCATATCACATCTAAAAGGTATGAAGACATGTGGAAAATAGATTGATGCTTGAAAAAAACTCTCATGAGCCCAAAAAATAGTGTCTTCCATGTTATCCGAGAGGATGGCAATCTAGTTGAATATTGTGCCACATACAATAACATAAGACACCAAGGGAGTCCATTCTTGCTTGAAATGCATTGTGTCTGATTCCCCATATAATTGGCGTAAAAGAGTTACAACTATCCTATAAGGTTGTTTAAGCAGCTTAGTTTCATACATGCCACTATCCTTTTGGAGAAAATGTTTGTTTGAATTCCATGCCTATTTGATGAATGTTATGTAGTTGGGTTATAATGACTGCATCCATTTGATTGTCATGTTGATCTCTAGAGCCTGGGACCTATAATATTTATCCATTGTATAAGGATGTAATGAAACAATAGGCTCTTCTATGACATTTTTTATCATAATTCCTTTGGCATCAGTGAGGGAGTATCCATTCCATTATCTCTACACACGTAAACACTTTTGGTCTTGTCGATATTTTATGTAATATGGATCATCTGATGTTTCAATATAGAGGGATATATGTGATGCTTGGTGACTGATATTCCTTGGCTTTAAAGAATTGGTACATTTCCCCTAGCTTATGCTCAAGATCAACCCCAATGATATTCTTTGTATTTTTGTACTGTAGCTGGAGAGTAAGAGTTTGCGCCTCCTCTTTCATTTCATCACCAGAGAAAACTTGTTAAATAGATTTATACTTTTTCCTGGTATTTCGACAAGACATAGTATGATCACGTGAGTCAAGAAAAACAATAAAATCATCCATGTAAAACAAGATATGGCACTATAACATGAAATCAAGCTATCCTCCAAGCAAATAAACTAGTTTAAGCTAGTATTCGTTTTGAGAATTCCCCTCATATTCATGGTCATAGTTACTTTAAATATCCTGACAAAAAAAGAACTTTGTCATGGCAAGTAGATTTCAGTGTAGTTACAAATTTAAGCTGTTGATCTATGATGTGTTTTAAGATCTTAGATTCAAGTTTTCTAATGATAAACATTGTGTGTATCAAAAGGAAATGACTCCATTACTCAACAATATTAGTACTCTTCATTAAATCTTACTAAGTAGGTCGGGGAGATTTTATATTTGCTTTTGAATTCATGGCATATAGCTTACATATATAAAACTACAGGTTCATATTTATAACTTGATAGTGCCACATTTGAATAAAATATTGTGGTTGGACTAGGTAACCAATGTCCCGATGAAGTTTGGTTGCAATGACCACATGGAAGCAGCATTTTGTTTTTGAGTGGCTAGATTATGGTTTCATACTCACTGAGAGGGTAAGCACTAGAGAGAGGTTCAATTTCTAGGGTTCACACATGTAATATCCCAAATCTCGATATTTTCTATTTCTAAACAATTATGCGGATACAACTGGGCTTACAAACTGCCAGGCAAAAATCCCTATTTTATAGGAAAAATTAGGGTTAGGGTTTGTGAGATAGAATGCACACTTACCACTGATAACGAGTTGGATTGCTTCAGATAAAGTCTGCAAGCACTGAGAACTGGATAAGAGAGGAACTGATCTCTCCTGCCTCCGGTGAATGCCCCAGAAGCAATACGCTCAACTAGAGAAAAAGGTGACGCCCTCAAGGAAGGAGTTGTCCGATGGGTTCGTCGATTTGCAGGGCTGATAGCCTTGCTGTGCCGGAGAGATTGGCTGGAATATACTGCAGTTCTGAACCCTCTGAGGCAGCTGCTCACGCCCTTGGTGGTCTGGAAATGCTAATAACTCCTTCGGATGAGCTCAGATGGAGCTGATAATCGCGGAGTGTCGGAGTATGTAGCTGGTGATAAGACTGGTGCTTGAGTTTTTGAAGGAAACTGAGAGCTGGAGGCCCTACAGTTGATTAGGGCTTTCTGGCTGAAAACCCCCTCTTACGGTTGCACCGTGCCATTGCAACAATCTATACCCTGTGCTATATAACTAATGAATGAACTGAAGAACAAGTGGTGAACCAGTATGGCTTACACGTAATAAGACTAGGACAGATGTTTCACTGCCGAAATCCTATTAGCTGAAGACTCCGTCTCCAACCCCAACTGTTGTGTTGCACGCTATGCTGCTATCCAAGTGCTCCCAAAATAATCCCAATCATAAGTGAGGTCTCCTCTTGCTTTACCATCTATTTATAAAGTTCAACTACACAAAACCTAATCTTTGACCTAATTAGGTCACTTTATCTTCTAATTTGCCGTTGAATTGCATGCATGCGGATGGAGACCTAAAAGAGCATGGTCATGCATGGAGCATGGTCATGCATGAAGGTGGCCTTTGGCCCAGGTGGTCCTTCTTGACCCAGTGAGGATGCCCTAGATATTCTATGGATGGCATCAGTCCTGATCTGATTCCCTAGCTATCAGTAACCGCTCGAACCCACAGGAATCACATAGGTTAGCGGTATGGGCCTCAAGGCCTAAAAGGAAGAGGACATTACAGTCCTCCCCACTCGAGATTGCTTGTCCTCAAGCAACTTCAAACTGGGATGCTGCAATACCTGTTCACCTTCCCACGTGGCATCCTCTGGTGGTAGTTCTTTCCATTGAACCAAATATTCCTTTATCACTCTGTTCCTGAGCTTCCTCTCTCTGGTCTGAATGATCCGTTCAGGAATCAGTATCAGCAGTCCTTCATCATCTAAAGGGGGCAATTCGGTAGATGGAGCAATGTGTTGCCCAAGGGTCTTCTTCAGGCTGGACACATGGAACACATTGTGGATTTTGCTTTCTCTGGGCAGCTCAAGCTCATATGCCACCTCTCCCACCTTCCGAATTATTTTGTAAGGTCCATAGAAGCGGGGTTTTAATTTCTCTGCTCCTTTCTTTTTAAGTGACGACTGTCTGTAAGGCTGGAGCCTTAAGTAGACTAAATCCCCTACCTCAAAGCTCCGCTCAATCCTGTGTTTGTCGGCATACATCTTCTGTTGATTCTGGGCTGTCCGTAAATTCTCTTTCAATACTTTCAGGATGTCCTGACTGTCTTGTATCCACTCCTTAGCCTTAGGAGCCCTGCTGTCTCCAAATTCCAAATCTGCATAGTCCAAGGCCTCATAACCATATAATGCCTTAAAAGGAGTCATCCTAATAGACATGTGATAAGTAGTGTTGTAGCAATACTCTCCCAGGTGTAGCCATTTGATCCATGTTCGCTGCTGCCCTGCTACGTAGTTCCTGAGATAACCTTCAATCCACTTGTTGACTATTTCTGTTTTCCCGTCACTCTGGGGGTGATAACTCGTACTAGTAGCCAGTTCGGTCCCCACCAATATGAACAGTTCCTGCCAAAAGGCACCTGTGAACCTGTTATCCCGATCACTGACAATGGTCTTAGGAAACCCGTGTAACCTGAAAAATAACTCCGCCACCTGAGCTGCCGAGTAGTCGGATGGTATCGAGAAGAAATGTGCAAACTTGGTCAGTCTGTCAACTACTACATATAAACAATCTCGCCCTTGGACCTTGGGCAAGCCTGTAATGAAGTCCATGGAGATGCTCTCCCACTTCTGTTCTGGAATCGGTAGTGGCTAGAGTAGCCCTACTGGATGTGTGTTCTCAACCTTATTCTGCTGACAGATGCTGCATTCCTGGACATGCTGCATAATCTCCCCCTTGAGGCCCTTCCATGAAAACCTCTCTCTGATATGCCTGTAGGTTTTTAAGAACCCTTGATGCCCTGATAAAGGAGAATCGTGGGCTACCTGGATGATCTTCTTCCTCAATGTGGATTCTGGGACGAGGTATATTCTGTCCTTGTAGTAGATGATGTCATCCACAATCCTGTACCTGTCATCCTGAATTTGCCCATCCAATAATTCGCAGGCGAATTTATTTTTGGAGTACTCCACCAAGAGAAGTGCCCTCCAATCCGTGGATATACTACTGAGAGATAATGGGGATGGTCGCCTGGATAATGCATCAGCCACTACATTATTCTTACCTTTCATATACTCAATCTCGAAATCATAGGCTTGTACCTTGCTGACCCATTTCTGTTGTCGCTCATTCAGTTCCTTCTGTTCCAAGAAATACTTGAGGCTATTATGATCTATTTTGATTTTGAACTTACTGCCCACCAGGTACTGTCTGAATTTTGTGAGAGCATGCAAGATAGCTAGCATCCCTTTGTCATATATGGAGTAATGACGCTCGTAGTTCTTCAGCTTACGGCTCTCAAATGCAATAGAGTGATGATTCTGCATCAGTACTGCTCCTAACCCTTCTCCTGAGGCATCACATTCTACTGTAAAGGGTTGTGAGAAGTCTGGCAATGCTAAAACTGGGCAAGAACTCATGATAACCTTCATCTCCTTGAAATTTTTCTGCGCTGAGTCTGTCCAAGTGAATGCCCCCTTCTTGGTGAGATCTGTGAGGGGTGCTGCAAACTGGGAGAATCCCTTAACGTACCGTCGGTAATAAGTGCACAGACCTAGGAACCCTCGCAACTCTGTCACGATTTTTGGCATGGGCCAATCTCTGATAGCTTGGATTTTCTCCATGTCCACCTATACTCCTTCTGCATTGATCACATGTCCTAAGTACAACATTTCCTTCATGCCAAACTCACACTTGGACATTTTCGCGTAAAGCGACTGTTCTTCTAAAATACTCAACGTCTCGTCCAGGTGTTTCAAGTGCTCTTCCCATGTTTTGTTGTAAACCAAGATGTCATCAAAGAATACAAGCAAAAACTTACGTAGTTGTGCCCTGAAGGTGTGGTTCATGCATGACTGGAAAGTAGCTGGAGCATTGGTAAGCCCAAATGGCATGACCAAAAACTCATAGTGACCATAATGACAGCGAAAAGTTGTTTTGGGAATGTCCTGGTCCCTTACCCTGATCTGATGGTATCCCGAGCGAAGATCGATCTTGGAGAAGTATTGAGCTCCTCGAAGTTCATCCATGAGTTCGTCAATCCTGGGAATGGGATACCTGTTCTTGATGGTCTTTTTGTTAAGCGCTCGGTAATCGATGCACATACGCAGAGTGCCATCCTTCTTCTTAACCAGAACTACTGAAGATGCAAAGGGGCTAGAACTGGGTCGTATATAACCAAGCTTCAGTAATTCTTTAATGGTTTTCTCAATCTCACCTTTGTACCTCTTAGGATGCCTGTAAGGAGTGGTGATGACAACTTGTGTTCCCTCCTCTAGATCGATGATGTGTTCAAAGCCCCGGTCTGGTGGTCTGCCTGATGGAAGGTCCCGAAAAACCTTTTCGTGTTTCTGTAGCAAGGCCTGAATGTCACTGGGGTGTTGTGGGCTGGTCTCTGGGGGTTTCCTGAAGGTGACAAAACATTTTGCAGCCCATTCTATATCATCCTGTCGAAGCACTGCCTCCATTCTCTGTGACGAGACCGGTTTTGGGGGATAAGTGTTCATGCCCCTCAAAACTACCCGTTTGCCATCTAGCCCCTGAAACTCCATTTCCATTGCCCTGTAATCTGTAGTGTATTTTCCTATAGAGTAAAGCCACTGAACACCCAATACCACATGAGTATCTGCTACATCCACTGCATAGAAAGAGTCTGTCATCTGATAGTTACCCAAGGCAACATTCAGTTTTGGGATCCAGTAGTTGCACTCCATGCTGGGGTTCCCGGCTACTGCTACAGTGAATCCCTCGAACTTCTCGGTCTGAATACCTCGTTTGGCTACCCAAGCAGAGTCAATGAAATTGTGGGTGGCTCCCCCATCAATCAGAACTCCTACTCTGTGACCTTGCACTACTCCCCTGACCCTGAGAGTATGGAACCTCGGTACTCCAGACAATGTAGCAATGACTCCCTCTGGTGCATCACCCTGGTGTGATTCCTCTTCTGTGGCCTCCTGCTCATCGTCATCCTCGTCCCTGTCTGAATACACCTCAATGTAGTGTGCCTTTGCCTTCCCTGAGCACCTGTGTCCTGGTACCCATGGTTCCTGGCAGGTGAAGCATAGCTTCTTCCTTCTCAAATCTTTCCTGGTGTCCTCATCTAACCAGGTTTTCTTGGGCACATCCTGCTAGAAAGGTTTCCTGTCCTTGTCCCTAACAGGAAAATTGGTTTTCATAGGGAATTTGTTTTTGGGGACTAAATCCTGAAGATCCCTTGCCCTGCTAATAGCATCCTGCAGAGTGAGGGGTTTGTAGGCTTTCACCCATCCCCGAAGTGGCTCTATGAGGGCCTCAGTGAATAACATAGTCATTCTGCTCTCTGACACATCTGTTACCATAACGGCTAGCCTCTGAAACTCTGAAATGAATGATTCTGCGCTACCAGTCTGCTTGAGTTGAGCCAACTCCCTGAAATGGATCTCTGGATCTTTCCTATCGAACCTCTCCATGAGTTTCTGAGTGAACTCACCGTAAGAATGTATGGTGTTGTGACCCAATGTCACCAGTCCGTGGTACCACCATTTGTGAGCTTCTCCATCCAGGTGAAGTGTAGCCAACTTAATGGCGTCTGTCTCTGTCATGGGGTTGAGCTGGAAATAGGTATCCAACTTTTGGACCCATGTTCTCGCTGATCCTCCGCGAGTTCCATCAAAGTTTGGGATAGTTAACCTGCCCAAGGTTTTCTGCAGCTCATAGTTGTGACTGAAACCCTTGTTGAAATTCCTGGGCCTGTTCCTACTCTTCATGTTGCAGAAGTCTGAGAAAGACATAGCAGCATGAAACTCATCCCCTAAGTCCCTGTACTCCTGCAAATAAGCCCCAAAAGGCTCCCTGGGCTCTACCTGCATGACCGGGCCCCCTACTGTATCTGCCAAGAAGTGAGGCATGGTAGGCCTGATAGTAGGTCAGCTGTATATGTGGGGAGTGTTCTAGATGTTGGTGTATGCCATCTTACCACTGCCGCTGGAAGATCCCCGTTCTACCAGTGAGGGGGGTGCACTGCTGATACCTGGTTCTGGTTTTGCTGACAGTCTACTGATTGCATTAAGGACTTCTTTTTGTCCTTTCGCTAAGTCTTGCAATGCAGAGACTAAGTTGCGAAAGTCCATCCGATCCTCCTCATCTTCCGTTCCTTTTCCCCTATCCACATGAATGCCTGTCTGTTCCATGTTTGAATTGGTATCCTCCGGCTGGATATCTTCAAATTCCTCTGTGTATCTACTCTTCCTCCTCCTATAAGTTACAAAAGGATCTCCCTCTGTATTCATATACTTTTCATCCCTTAAGCCCACAGCTGGCCAAGAAAATAGCTCTGATACCACTGTAATATCCCAAATCTCGATATTTTCTATTTCTAAACAATTATGCGGATACAACTGGGCTTACAAACTGCCAGGCAAAAATCCCTATTTTATAGGAAAAATTAGGGTTAGGGTTTGCGAGATAGAATGCACACTTACCACTGATAACGAGCTGGATTGCTTCAGATAAAGTTTGCAAGCACTGAGAATTGGATCGGAGAGGAACTGATCTCTCCTGCCTCCGGTGAATGCCCCAGAAGCAATACACCCAACCAGAGAAAAAAGTGACGCCCTCAAGGAAGGAGTTGTCCGATGGGTTCGTCGATTTGCAGGGCTGATAGCCTTGCTGTGCCGGAGAGATTGGCTAGAATATACTGCAGTTCTGAACCCTCTAAGTATGATAGCGTCTTGGTTCTCTGAGGCAGCTGCTCATGCCCTTAGTGGTCCGAAAATGCTGATAACTCCTTCAGATGAGCTCAGATGGAGCTAATAATCGTGGAGTGCCGGAGTATGTAGCTGGTGATAAGACTGGTGCTTGAGTTTCTGAAGGAAACTGAGAGCTGGAGGCCCTACAGCTGATTAGGGCTTTCTGGCTGAAAACCCCCTCTTACGACTGCACCGTGTCACTGTAACAATCTATACCCTGTGCTATATAACTGATGAATGAACTGAAGAACAAGTGGTGAACCAGTATGGCTTACCCGTAATAAGACTAGGACAGATGTTTCACTGCCGAAATCCTGTTAGCTGAAGACTCCGTCTCCAACCCCAATTGCTGTGCTGCATGCTGTGCTGCTATCCAAGTGCTCCCAAAATAATCCCAATCATAAGTGAGGTCTCCTCTTGCTTTACCATCTATTTATAAAGTTCAACTGCGCAAAACCTAATCTTTGACCTAATTAGGTCACTTTATCTTCTAATTTTCCGTTGACTTGCATGCATGCGGATGGAGACCTAAAAGAGCATGGTCATGCATGAAGGTGGCCTTTGGCCCAAGTGGTCCTTCTTGACCCAGTAAGGATGCCCTAGATCTTCTATGGATGGCATCAGTCTTGATCTGATTCCCTAGCTATCAGTAACCGCTCGAACCCACAGGAATCACATAGGTTAGCGGTATGGGCCTCAAGGCCTAAAAGGAAGAGGACATTACAACACCCCAAAAATCAAACTGATGGAATCCATTTTTAATTTTGGCTGAGAATTCGCAGTTATCGCTAATGGCATCTTGTGGAGAATCTGCGGTCAGTAAATGTATATCGTCGATGTTTCGAGCCATCCTTGGCTCATCTTCAGGACATTATTGATGATGTCCTGAAGATGAGCCAAGGATGGCTCGAAACGTCGACGATATACATTTACTGACCGCAGATTCTCCACAAGATGAGCCAAGGATGGCTCGAAACGTCGATGATATACATTTACTGACCGCAGATTCTCTACAAGATGCCATTATCCATTTTTAAGTCAATGCATAAGCCTTGATTTCTACCCTAATTTGATCAGTGGAAAGCCCCACTAAGGAGCATTTGAAAATTATGCACTCTAATGTAATCATGGAGAGCATGATGTACCTACCTTGTTGAGTCATACACCAGGTGTAGGAGCATAGGTGGTGGTTTCCCCCTTGGTTGACCTTCTTTGCGTTCGATGTATGTTAGTGGCTCCTCTTGGTGAATAGCGTGAGAAAAATGGAAAAAAACAAAAGGGAGGGAGTCCATTTTATAGGGAAAGTAAAAAAATCCTCATATCGTGTATTTTCAATGGGTTGACATTTTATTTCGGTGAGTTCTTTCTTCTCTAGACTAGTTGGACAAGTCTTGTTGCAACATTATAGTGCATTTGGACAAATTCTACCGCAACGTTGTGGCATGGTTGGATGATCTTCGCTAACGTATGTTGTGGCTTTCATGGATTTCCCTGTACGACAAGTTTAATTGAATTAGTCATGGTTGCAGCGACATCTTGGAAAAGGAATCGCCATTGCGGTGGGCTACTGGAAAATTTCCATCATTGTGGCACCGACGCAATAGAATGATAGTCGTTGCGATGCATTTTCCCAAGGTTGGTCACCATTGCAGCGTTTTTTAGCGATTCATCCCACTGTCGTAGTGGAGAGTAATGAGTCTAGCCACCATTGTGGCGGGTTTGTATGAGTCTCGTTGCAATGCAAAAATTAGCCAAGACTACAAAGGCTTCAAATTTTAGTATTTCATCTCTGTTTGTGCTAGAAATTGTTCCTAGACTACCACAAGAACAAGCTAACACAATCTCAAAAAGAAAACAAAATGAAATTGGTTTTTTAGGGTTTTGGTTTAAAACTTCATCAACAAAGAGGTAATAAACATAAACATGCTAATACATAACTGAATCATGCACAAATTAAATAAATTGGGGATCAAACACATCCCAATAAGCCATAAACATTACACATGAAATACTAATTCCACCCACAAGCTACACACATTTACATGAATAAAACCGTTAAACAAGAAATGAAATTGTAGATTGAACAATCAACCAGATCAGAAATGAAACGGTATGACAGGTAAAAAGACTTATCAGTTGATATATAATTAATAGCAGTCATCAACTTACATAAGAGTTTTAAGTGCTAGCTTGAGATATCACAGCTCAAAAAAGCCTCTCCTTGAGTCAAAATTCGAACCCTTGCACTGTATGCCTCTCCTCCTTATATAATTACAAAGATATAATATGAAGTAGTTCCATATTCACTTCTTTAGGTTGAATTTGAAACTACTCAGCAGTTACATTAACCAACTTTCAAAGATTAAAAACTAATTGGCTAAAAATAGCAAAACCAAATTTCTGGGAAATTTGGCGAATTTATGAAAAATGGGTCTCAAAGAGGCCTCCATGTCCATCGATTCGGGATACCTGTGCAAAAACTGAGAGAGGTTGTTTTAAATGAGTCCATTATGAACGAAAACCTCTCTTTGTTTTTAAAAATTACCCTTCAATTGATCGAAATACGTGCTGAAAATTTGTGACTAAAACAGGAAATTATTAAATAATTCAAACCCTAAAAAATAGGCCACAAAGATGAATTCGAATCTCTCAAACGATAATAGATGTTGCAAAACTCGGAGAGGTTTTTATGAATGAGTCTGTTTTAGACAAAAACCTCTTTTGGTTTTCCAGAATTCATTTCCATCACCTCGTAATCTGCTCCCAATGATAATGACAAAAACAGGAAAAACAGAGCTGCTACAAGAATCTCCTCATGAAAATATTTGACAAAGGACTAAAAAATGAGGGTTAGATTATAAAGAAAAACTTGGAATAAACTTTATCATAAGCTTTTCAGACCTTAAAGAATATATATTTACTATTAAGCCCAGAGAAAAACTTTAAAAACCAACAAAAATGAAATAACCAAATCATTAAAAGTATAAAATCAAACAAAAATGTACTTATTACCAAAAAAACCTCAAAACCAACTCAAAATTGAAAGGTAATAGAAAAACCAACTTCGAAAAATAAGACACATAATCCTAAGAACAAAATCTAGTTATAACACTCTCTTCCCACGGATGGATCAATCCTTTAGAGAACACTTAACAAACTTGGGGAAACTAGGTAGGGTTTAAGGCTAGCAAATAAAGGGAGGGGACCCATATTTACCCCAAAGAAAAATAATAGGGAGATGTTGTTGCAAATGTAACACCAACTTACCATAGTAGGACATGTGTAGGCACATAAATGTTTTAGAGAAATGTTAGAGTGCACTGGGTGCATGAGCATAAGTGAATTATGTGCATTAAATTAATCACTAGGAAGAGGTTCCATGTGCTCATGAGAAACTATTAAGAAGTGAAGCAAGTAGCTTGGCATGTGAGTATGCTGGTGTGATTATGATGACATGACATTATCGTATTAATAAATCAATGCAGGGGTGCATTGAGTGATGTATGGTTATGCATGCATATGTGTGGGTATGTATGTTAGAATGAATTGTGTGAATGCATGTTTGTGCCATATTTCATTGCAATTATCCTATAGATAAAATGGTAGAATTATTGGTGCTTTTGAGATCATTTCATGATTGTCTTGGGTAATGCAATGAAATTTAAATGTTGAAAACACCAATCATTGTTTCGTTGTTTCATAATTATGCCAGGAGGACATGTTGTAAGTGGATGTCCATGTTATGGTAGCAAGTGTAAGACCATAAATAGCGACAACTTGCTACCACTTACCAGATCCAAACACTATGAGGAGGGCCTCAATTAATTAACAAACTTATTTCCATAGGGAACAAAGTTGTAAATTCAAATTCAAATTTGGTTATTAATGTTATTGATTGTTTGGATGTTTGTGAATTCTGTCAGAATGACACATTGTGGGAAGACCATGTGCTATGGTCTGCATGAGCTAAACAACATGAGAAGGATCTCATGGGTGTTAAAACTTGAATGAGTTTATATTCAAAATTGTAAATTCCAATTTGAAATTTTGGTGAAATGCTAACAGTTGTTGGTTGTTGTGGATCCGTCAGGAAGGACATGTTTCATGTGTGCAAATCTTGGACATGGTAGTGAGTGTAATCCCATGAGGACAACTGTGAATTATTTCTTGCAAGGCAAGACAACACGAGGAGGGCCTCAGGGCTAATTAAATATGATTATGCAGTAGGCATATTTAAAATTTCAGTTTAAAATTTTGATAATGGTGCATATAAATTGAATGTATTTCATTGCACTTGAGATATTCACAGTTGATAGTATTTAAATTATTGTGTATTATAATTCTTAGATCACTTCAGTGACTATGGTAAATGCTATAATGAAACTATTTTATGCATGGATACTCACAAATTGTTTGGCTCTTTGAAAGATTCATGTTGCATGTAGAATTGTCTTGGATATGGAAATAAGTGTAAGTCCGTAATAAATTGTGGAAGCTACAGTGTGCAAATGCTAACCATTATGAGAGGGTCTCATGTTTGCAAAATCTAATTTCTATATGAAACAAATTTGAGAATTTCTAATTGCAATTATTGTGATGTCATCTCATGGTAACTATAAGTGTGTAGTACAGGTGAGATGATAGATATCTCTAGTGAGGATATACAAAGGATGTTGAAAGCTAGGGGATAATGCTACTATAATGATACTGGAACCCTATGATATGCCTTGATTTCCATGAGATATGCTAGGTTAAGGGTTGCTAATGGGATTCTCTAGCAATAAGTCATGTGGATTGGCACTCTTCTTGTGTAAGAAAGCCTAGGAAAATGATGGATCGCCCGAAGGAAATGTGGATCGATGAAGGATATGCTTGAGCATGAATGGTGAGTGACTTTAAGAAAGAGGAAACTTAAATGAATCTAGGTGAGAGATTCATGTGCTAGCAGGCATCAAGAAGGCATTAAAGGTATATGTAGAAACATTGGGTGTGTAAGAGAAGATAGTAAGCTAGATCTCCCCCATACCGACCATATGGAGGAAATAAATGTTCATACATATAAGCATTGGGATTATTGGATTATTGCATACATTAACTTGTGTTATGAATATATATGCTTCGGCTATGAAACTTGAATCTTGCTAATGGATGAAGTGTTGCTTAAAATAGC
Source organism: Pseudotsuga menziesii (assembly GCA_001517045.1). Classification (NCBI taxonomy): domain Eukaryota; kingdom Viridiplantae; phylum Streptophyta; class Pinopsida; order Pinales; family Pinaceae; genus Pseudotsuga; species Pseudotsuga menziesii. Next base: position 172,395 of record LPNX010933272.1, read on the forward strand.
TATGACAAGCATGGTTTTCCTTTGATGATTGTAATAGGTATGTGAAGAAATGTTGAAGCTCTTGTAGGCGTTTCAAGTTATTCTAAAGGAATGATTGAGTATTATTTTCACCTTTGGGGATGCCACAAAGGTGTTCACTTGTAAAATTCTTGACCAATTGGCCTCTTTCTATGACGTAACTACTTCGGAATCTTACGACTTTGTGAGGGTAATATAAATTTTAAAAAATAAATCTCATGTCAGGGGCGTCAGTAGCGTAATTACTTCAAGAATATTCGGAGTCTATGAAGTTAACAGGATGCATTTAATAAAAATGGTTAATCTTCTCCTCTCTAATCTGCATGAAATCTCCCCGCTCACAAATCTCAATTTTCTCGGCATTAGTTTCCATCTATTACAGAGCTTCATTTTTTGTAGATAAACCTTTGTATGTCGATACTTGTGGAAAGCATTTTAAATATTGATGTATTTATCTAGGTTTTCTTGTTCCATGAATTTGTTTCAACAAAGTAATCATAACACATGGTTACACATGTGAAATGCATAGTCTCCCAATTTGTTTACTTAGTAGGTAGAGTTAGAAACTTATTAAAAAAAACTCTTTTATTTGACTGCTCTGTCAAATGTTAAAAACCTTTTTTATTTTATTTTACTAACTCTGATGAGAAACTGCGTTCTAAAATTACAAAATGAACTCTGATGAGAATTTGGAAAATATAAATGGAAAAGGAAAAGAGAGTGAGATACATACAACTCTTTTAAGGTTTTTTATATAAGAAAACCACTCAACAGTATCATCGAACTCGTTGCTTTGTAAATCTCTGCATAGTAGTCAAACTAAATTTTTGTTTTGAAAAAATGCATGACAACTAAAAAAGACACAAAATGGGTAAATGCTGTCAATATGATATAATATTCAAACATGCTTGGGAGAGTTGTAAAGAGCCAATGCTTTTAACACATTATAAGAAATATTTTAAACAAATAAACAATATATAAAAAAGTTAAATTTATATTTAAAAAACTTACAATCGCTCCAGCATAGGTAAATGTGTCATGTTTGGAATTGGTTCCCTTACATAACTACAGGTAAGTGATTTGCTCATTTTTACAAGAATGAGTGAATGCTGCATAGATGATATAATATTCAAAAACAAATTATGTGAGAGATTTATAAACAACCAATACTTTTAATAATATTCTATTAACAATATTTCCAAACATCTAGATCATATTATCAAATTACAAAGCTAGTTTTTGAAGAAAAAAAAACCACAGGAAAACATGTAGATCATATTCTCACATTACAAAATTGATTTTGAAGTTTTGAATAAGAATTAGGAAATAATAAATTAAAGATATTTTAATTCTTTAAATGTTTTGTAAGATTGAACTTTGATGAAAAATTTATACCGAGGGATGGCTTTTCAATAGTGATGATTAACATGCTTTACCTAATTGTTGGTTATTTTTTTGTAGCTCGCTAATAAAGGTATAAGTGAATGCTATCAACTATATTTGTTTTTTGATGCAATATCTTAAAACTAAGATTTTTTAAATAAAAAATAAAAAAACTCAGTTAATACACAAAAAAATTGGTAAGCATAGTTGTATTCGCTTGCTTTATTTCTTTAATTTTCAGTCCAATTTTCAGTCGAGAGCAAAGAAAGATACACGAGACTTTGTTCATAGGATAAGTCTGGAACGCAACATCTATGCTAATACGTAGGATTCCTTTAAGCAATAAATCTGTCAAAGTAACCTTTATGAATTTTCTATGACAACATTACTTACTGGCAAAAGCTCCATGGTGCTTATTTGTTTTGGATGGCATAGAGGCTACGCTAGTCTTCCGTCATCTTGATTTTCAGAGGTTACTCCACAACTTTATTGTTTAAATAATTATAATTTCATTTGATTAATATTTATCCATTTTCTTGAGGGCACCTTAATCTAGATCGTTGCTAACAAACACAAGGTTGTAGGAGAGAAGGTTGAGCTAATGCGCACTCCCAACACAGGGCTGTAGGAGAGAAGGCCGAGCTAATACACACTCCCACCTCTTGTAATTTTGTTTTGGTCATCTGAAAACTCTGTAGAAATCCTTGGAATTATTCAAACATTGCAAATTCAAATCTTATCCATACTAGGAATGTGAATGAGCAAATTCAGGTTGCTTCAACTGTTTGGTCTAGTTGGCAATATACCACTAATCCATTCTTTTGCAGACACAAATACTTAATGCTTAGATGATCTTTATTCCATTGGTGTTAATATTTTAATACAATGGACTTGGTTCATGAATAAATTATTTTTAAATAAAAACTCTTGGTTTGGACTTCAAATTCTAAAGCATAAATCATTTGCCAAAAAATTATAGATCCTTTTTGTTGTTTGTGTTAAATGGTTTACAATTAAATACTGGACATATTTTTGTGTAATGTTGCGAATTCTATTAAACAAAGGAATAAAAAATTACATGTCCATGATGATTCTGGGTTGGCCTTAGACAATAGAACCACCACCCCAACCAGTCAAAATTACAGACCCGTCTGGTATGATCATAACAAAAAAAGCTTACTAATATAGGAGACCAAAAATTAGGAGGCTTGTACTCTACTATACTAGAGTTCATTAAAGTATTAAACATAGACTAATAAACAGACTGTAACATAAAGACTTGAAATGACATTCTGAGCATGTGGGAGGCAGAGCCTTCAAAGGAGTCACAACCACAAATTATGGAGGGGGAACCTTTTCCAGGATGGGGCAGCCACCTTGGAAGTCATCATCAGAAGTGGTTACAAGATTTTTTACTGTAAGGGGAGAAGACTTTCCGCTTGGTTTCTCGTTGTCTCAAACACGCTTGCACAAAGGTTCAATTGTAGAGGGTATGGGAAAAGGAATGCTGGTCGCCACCGTTTGAACCAGAGCAAAGCCCCTTTCCATCGACCTTCCATCCGTAGCACTGCCGCATCCCACATCCGTGTTGCTTGCTCATTGTTTCCCATTGGATAGGCGCTTTTAGGCAAAGGAGGCATCCGGACCATTGAGCTGGCTGCCCAAGTCTATCAGCTTGGCTTTAGTCGAGAGCACCATGTTGCGTGAAGAGCTCCAATTGCCAAACATATCCTCCATAAGAGTGCCCATCATAGTCTTTATGATCCATAGTGGTTAATTTTCCTGCCACCCCTACCGATGGCTAGATGTTCATTAACCAGTTGAGCCTCCCAGTTATTGATCAAAACTCAAACTGGCTTGGATATTCCGACCTCATATCCCTCCTCCACCATCAAACTTAAGCCGCACTGGGTTTTCTCTCGGCCATTGCTTCCTCTTCGAGAGGTTCCTCTTTACCTCAACATATAAAAAAATAGAGCTAGATTAGGAAGCTGAGGGGAGCAACACTGTGACAAAGCCAAACATGAATTCAATCCTCTGTGCTGCAAAGAGAACCAACTGAGTGGAGTCGAGGAGGAAAACCAGAGACAAATACTACAAACCACAACAAAGAGTCACCGAATGATCTTTCTCGCATCCATATATTGCAACCTTAACCAGTCCTACTGTAGAATCTCGATGTCCACACATTCCATATCAATCGACATCAAACCATAATTAATGGTGATGGTATTGGTTTGCCTCTCTCCTAGCTCTAGAGGGGATGTCCTCACCCGCTCGCATTAAAGTTCCAGAGGGCTGGAGTGGGGACTTAAAGGCCCCGGCATGAGTGGTGCCATGCGACCAACTCCCAGATCGAGTTGCTATGCACTGTCGACGAGACATGCAAGCACCCTCATCTGGGTTTAAATAGTGGACATATTACTTTGAATAGTGATTAAACATAAATTTATTTTCAGTATTCATACTCATTAAAATCGTTCATAGTTAGAATAGTTTATTTATGCATCAAAGTAAATAATTTATTATCACAATTTACTTTAGATTGATAATATGTTTTATTCCCATAAAACATCCAAACAAAAACATAAAGGTTGTCGGGATTTAACAGGTAGGTAGTTGCATGAAGGACTTTACACTGCACCAGGTGTTTAACATGAGCTATTTCGCTACGGGAAACAACCCAGATTTGTTTTTAATATAAATAAATTGCACAGAAGATGACCAATTGGTTTTGAAATAGATGCTTTTTGAGAGCTTAACAAATTGCCGCATATGCGTCGTCTACAACCATGTACATAGCTTATGGTCTATATGTTTATTGAACATATTTATATTAATTTGAATAAGTTATTTTAACCCTTCTTAATGGAAGGAAATAAGTAGCTTTGTATAATTATTATAATTTGTAAAGGAAATATATGAAAATTCTATGACATATTTGTATTTTGATATTGGAATGATATTTTTTTAATGATAGTATAGAGCTATAGCTTTTGTTCTTAAAATCATATAATACTTATCTAAATTTATGTTATAAAGACAATTCCAAGATAGTTAATATGAAATGTTGAATTACTTTTTGTAATTTAATGGGGTGGGGATATCTAATTAGTAACGAGGTTCATAATATTTGCAAAGTAGTTTGTTTAGAGACTTGAGTGCCTCTTGCCATTTAACCACTCATTCTCACCCATCGAACTAAAATTATATATACCATTTAATAGATGTTTATTTATATGTGGCGCACGAAGGGTCTGACCGCATAACAAAAATAACACAAAAACAGTGCCATTTTTTAAATTAAATTATTTCTTATTTCTTAACTCTAATTTTCAAACTTCTGAACAGTGAGTAAATTGTTTACTGATTTAGGGTTCATAGCTAAGGCGGAAGGCTTCGGACCAGGAAAACCAACCCTGCTACTTCCATTGAGAATATAATTTTGGCACCATGAACGCGTCCAGAGCTATAACGCGGTTTCTGCGAAAAGGTGTTGTTCAATCCAGAGGCTTCAAGGTCCCTGCCGATCCTCTGGTCTCCAGAAGATGTCAGAGAGTACATGATATTGTTCAGTCGCCACACAAGGTATGAAATTGTTGTGAGTTTAGCGTCTAAGGAGGGTTTTAGGGGCGAGGCTTAAAATGATATTTTTCCTGTCATTGTTTCCTCTCTCTCATAAAATCAAATATGTGAAAAATAACTAAGAACATATAAACTCGAAAATGTTTGTCATTGTTTTCTTCTGTCTCACCTGTTTGTTTAGGATTGATCATGTTTACATAGAACTCTGATTGATAATTAACATCCACAGCTAGTGCTGACCTTTTAAATTGTGGAATCCAATATATATATTTTTTGTTATTTAGAATTTACATTATAGCACAAAACTTGTACAAAAGTTACAGAGACAGTTAGGTCTCTACCGAGGAGAAAACAGCTATCAGCAGGCCTCTCATAAAGAGAAAACAACCCATAATCCAAATAGACAGAGGACTACCCCTAATTGCTATGTAACATATAAAGAGAGTCTGGGTTTTGCATTCTAAGAGCCATGAAACAAAACAAAACCTACAAACTTCAATGGAATCCAATACTATTAACTGATGTACAAACACCTATTTTCTTATTCAAAGAAAAAAACCACATTTTTTACTCCAGCAAGAACAAAAAACACACTCTTAAGGTGCTCGTGGCACAATACAAAGTATGAAGACCTATGCTCAGCATATTCAATCAGTTCCAGATCTCCCACATCCATCTACAGGAACCAAAAAGGAACAGTACCTTACTTATAGTCCCATAAAAGGAAGACTATAAGTATTCTGTTGACAACTCTCAGCTTTAAGAGTCCATTTCCTGACAGATTAGATAGATCCACAGTACATTAATATAAAAATAGACTTCAGTACATTAATATAAAAATAGACTCAAGTATGAAATTAAAAAGACAGATGTTCCAGACGAGCAGCAATGGTCTATTCATTAAGAGCTTTCTCCAACAATAATTGATTCATTGGAAGATGAGCCTTTGACAGATCATCAACTGTGGAATTCAATTCCCTGTATACATGTCAAAAAGTTATCAGCTGGAATTGTCTAGAAATCTCCTTAAGCTGCTCTATAAGTGTAAAGTTCTGTACTTGCAGCTAATTGTTCATCCAACAAATTACCAGCAAGGAGTCTCCAAAGGCCTGCAACTGAACCTGTCTGTTATCAAAAGCTATCTTCAACAAGTATTTGAGAGCCATAAATTCCCCTTAGTTACTTGTACCCCTGCCCATATTAGCTTTGAATTGATAGTAATGAGAATCAGATAGTATAGGACACTTTCCAGGCTACTCATAGGTTCTGGCCCCTGACAAGCACCATAACAAAAAATCCCCAAGCATATGAATTGTCCACTTGAACTTCCCCCACCTGTCTCCCAGGAACAGATTTATGTAGAATTTTACAGTATTGAAAAGTAGCACAGACCTGTGCTGTAGTTTGAAGGTAGGAATTGCTTACCTTGAAAGATAATGGCGTTTCATGCAATTTAGATTCCCCAGAGTACTAGAAAAGGGATAGACCTAATATTTTTTAATTCACGCCTGGTGTACCAGTTCTTAAAGTAGTCCGCTAAACCTTCCTCATTGCAAATGTATTTTAAGCCCAAACAGTTCTCCATATCCATCTAAATTTGCTGAGGACAAGAACACTGTCAGAAGAGGTGGATAGTTGTTTCAGCTTCAGATCGACAGGGTAAGCATATTCTAGTTCCTGATTTATTTCTCTTCTGCGTTATTTCGTAGGTGAGGACCCTGTTGTTTAATGCCAACCATAGCAAAAGTTTTCTCATCAGAGGGGCTTTGTTCTTCCAGATAATGGATCACCACCACTTTTCCTCCAGAATATCAAATCTCTGCAATGCAATTTAACCCAGCTTGGCTGTGTGGGGCCTAGGCATCACCAGCCTTGTTCTGTACCCATATCAGTTCATCAGGTTTCTCCTTTAGTCTAATATAGGCTCTTCTCAATTCAGAATGAAAGGTGTCCTGGTGGGGAGTCAGTTCTTGAGCCAGCCCAAGATCTTGACCTGTTAGCCATCCCTGATGTCAGACATTTGTAGTGAAAGGATTCCCTAGTGAGTTCAAGCTACATCTACCCACCTCTTGCAAGAATTGAATCAACTCTACTGGAAGAAAGATATCATTACCACAGCCCATGATTGCATTAGAACCCGCTCTCACCTGAGAACCATTGCCAACCCCCAGGCCAGAAAGGAACCAATAACAGGAAAAGCCAATGTAAAGGCCTTCCAATAGTTTGAGATATTTTGAGTGAAGAAATTTGACTTAGAAAATGAAACTGTTCATTCATGCATTTTGTCAAACATTTTGCAGACAGAAGGGTTTTAACTTTAAAATTCTGAAAGTAAAACCACACTGCTGAAAATGAACTTCAACTTTTCTGTCAACTAATGAAACATTTTAAGCAAATGGACACAATGAATTTTGGTCAAAAGACCGGGCAAAACCCCACTGCTTTGGGGAAAACCCTAGAAGAAAATTTTTCTTTAAGAAGAGTAAAACTCAGAAATTTTTCTACAACTCAGAAAATTTCTGTTTCTTTTGAACCCTCACTGACAAAATTTCACAAAACAGAACAGCAGCAAAAATACCTCAAAATCAGTGCCAGAAAGTACTGTACAGCCTGCTGTACGGTTGCCCACACGTGCTGTACGGACTGTATGGCCTGCACTCAATTCTGCCTCACTTTCTGTGCCCACACGTGCCAGAAAACCCTTGCTGTACGGTACTGTCAGTCTGCAATAAATGCACCAGCAGTTACCTCAGGAAATGTGCCCACACATGCTGCTGAACGGCTCTGACAGATTGCTGTATGGATTTGTTCTTGGCTGCCTTGGGATGCGTGTTGCTCTTGTTCTTGGGAAATGCGCCCTTTCTTCTTGGGGACCTCTTCTTTGTCTTCAATCTTCCTCTCTTCCTCTCTTGATGGATGAATGTACTCATTTGTCCTTTCTCATTGTTTTTATACTTTGATTTTGTAACTATCTTCAATAACTATCTAATCTAGGGTTGAAGATCTTTTTACAAAATAAAGGGTCCACAACTAAACTCACTTTTAATAATTAAAACTCTTTTAATTATTAAATACATTTTAAGTGAGACCCACTTTTCTAAAGTTATAAAAACACATTCACTTTATTTACATAAACGTCACTTTGCTACATAAATACATAAGGACAAAAATTCTAGTCCTCTCATCACACCCACACCAAAAATATGGGAGGGCCTTCAAAGATACAATTTCAACACTCCCTCCTAACGAGGAAGGTCCACAACATTGTCTTCACCTCGGACTCCTGCAATAGCTCCCTCCTGCTCTGGAATCAACCTCGAAAACAAATGCTCGATCTCGAACTGGAACTCTGACATCTGAGACCTAACCTGAGTCCCATCATCCTACTCAACTTCACCATCACTTGACTGGTTGAGTCTTCTGCCAGTGCTCAGGAGAGAGTCACTCTCCTCATCTCTATCAAATGCAACATCATCATCCGCTAACTCTGAAAGCCATCCTCCAGCTCCTGCTCCTGCTCCTGGTTGTACAACATGCCCTCTCAGGACATATAATCTGTTCCTGCGATCTCCCAACAAGATGGTGGTGCCAACTGGTTCATCCCTCTGATACAGGAAGATGTGACTAGACCTGATCATCATCCCGAAGCCATCATCCTCGAATGATGAAACTGAGAGGTTGCTCACTCTCATCCTAGGTACAAATAAAACTCCGTGTACTTCCAGGACCTCTCTAAGGTTTAGTTGGAATCTGACTGTTCCAACCCCTTGAATAGCAATCTAAGGACTGTCAATGTCTGTCTGAATGAAGTGTCTTGGCCCCAGCATTGTAATCATCTGAAAAGAGTCATAGATTCCAGTCATGTGTCTGGTTGCACTGCTGTCAACAACCCAGACATGCTCAAATATGGAACTCCCTATGCTGGAATCAATTGAGACAAAAGAAAACTCTTGCTCAAACTTTGTAGCAAACTCTTCTACAACTGCAGATGCTGCTACATCTCTTTTAATCTTCACAATATTCTTCTCAGGACATTTTGTGGCATGGTGTCCCAACTTGCCACAATGAAAACATTTGATCTGACTTAGATCTTTCTTCTTCTTATTCTTGGACTTTGCTGCAAGTGCCACATTGTGCTCAGCATCCTCACTAGTTTGGCCAACCTGTGCCCCATCTCGGATTTCTTCTTGGGTGAAGTCATCCCACAATCTAGACCAACTTGGAAGAGTTTCTTTGCCCACAATATACTTCACAAAAACCTCCCACTTCTTGGTGAAGCCCTTCAGGGCAATCCTCACCAGTTCTGAATCAGGAATGGTTTCTCCTACTACTGACAACTCGTCCTTAACTTGTGTAACACGAGTCAAGTAAGAGGCTACACCTTCATCACTTTTCATTTTAATGCTATATAGCTTGTTTTTTAGGGCCATCTTCCTATTTTCATTCTTTACTTCGAATAATTTGGTCAAAGTGTCCCACATATCTTTAGCAGTTTTCTTTTCTGCTAGGTGTGGTTTGAGATGGTCTTTAACCCCATCCAAGATAATTCTCTAGGCTCTGGCTTCAAGAGCTTCAAACTCCACAAGCTCATCTTTATTTGTTGGCTTAGTCATGACACTGTTAATAAAACTCCAAACCCTAAGTTCTTTCAAAACAACAATAATTTGTACCTTCCATGGAATGTAGTTGGACACTCCATCCAACCGATTCTCATACCTAATGTTCATCATGGAAAAATAACTTGCAACCAAAAATTAACTGAAGAAAATATCTAACAATTTTTTGATCCTTCAGAGAACACTTGCTAAACTTCTTTTTCAGTATGACTCTGTTACACTGAGATCTGATACCATGAAGAAATTTGACTTAGAAAATGAAACTGTTCATTCATGCATTTTGTCAAACATTTTGTAGACACAAGGGTTTTAACTTTAAAATTCTGAAAGTAAAACCACACTGCTGAAAATGAACTTCAACTTTTCTGTCAACTACTGAAACATTTTAAGCAAATGGACACAATGAATTTTGGTCAAAAGACCGGGCAAAACTCCACTGCTTTGGGGAAAACCCTAGAAGAAAATTTTTCTTTAAGAAAAGTAAAACTCAGAAAAATTCTGTTTCTTTTAAACCCTCACTGACAAAATTTCACAAAACAGAACAGCAGCAAAACTACCTCGAAATCAGTGCCAGAAAGTACTGTACGACCTGTTGTATGGTTGCCCACACGTGCTGTACGGACTATACGGCCTGCACTCAATTCTGCCTCGATTTTTGTGCCCACACGTGCCAGAAATGTACTGTTCTGTCAGTCTGCAATAAATGCACCAGCAGTTACCTCAAGAAATGTGCCCACATGTGCTGCTGTACGGCTCTGACAGATTGCTGTACAGATTTGTTCTTGGCTTCCTTGGGATGCATGTTGCTCTTGTTCTTGGGAAATGTGCCCTTTCTTTTTGGGGACCTCTTCTTTGTCTTCAATCTTTCTCTCTTCCTCTCTTGATGGATGAATGTACTCATTTGTCCTTTCTCATTGTTTTTATATTTTGATTTTGTAACTATCGTCAATAACTACCTAATCTATCGTCAATAATTAAAACACTTTTAATTATTAAATACATTTTAAGTGAGACCCACTTTTCTAAAGTTATAAAAACACATTCACTTTATTTACATAAACGTCACTTTGCTACATAAATACATAAGGACAAAAATTCTAGTCCTCTCATTAGACCCACACCAAAAATATGGGAGGACCTTCAGAGATACAATTTCAACATTGAGTACTTTTCTCTCCTTTCCGATCTAGTCTAATAATGTCCGTGGGGCTATATGTATTTTGAATTATAATCCTCTTCTAGAGACTCTCCTTAGAAATAAGATTCCAAAGACTTTGCAGCCAAAGAGGTGCCAAAAATATGAATATTCTTCAGCCCCCAACCTATGTCACAAGGTTTGGGTTCGTTTTCGGGTTCGGCGAGCTTTAGGTTCTTTGGGTTCGAATTTTTCGATGTCGTTCGGCATATGTTCGTCTATATACATTTAATATACACACACACACACACACTATTTAGAAATTAGTATTGCTATAGCATATATCATGAATTATAGCATAAATCATTTCAAAATAAACTAATAAACCTTTAAAGATCAAAGAGTAGCTTAATCATGATAACTATTATGCCAATTTTCAATTACTTGTAAATTCAGAAAATTTAAAATATAATCAATATCTAAACATTTCATCTCATAAACATTTGGACTTGGTAAAATACTATACACAAATTGCATTATGAAACAACAGATTGCAAAACATTTTATCCCATAAACACTTGCAAAGTTGCACATGATCAAACTCCAAACATAAATTGCATTATAAAACTACAGATTGCAAAATGAAGTATAAATAGTCTTCATGTTTCAAAATTTAAGGAAATCCATCATGTCAAATAGTTATCAGCCTTGAACTTGTTTCACAAAACTTAAAATATGATCAAACTTCTATTCTTGTGGCCTACTAGTAATATCATAAAGCTCTAAATCATCAAGAGCACATGGGGTGGTAAAGGCACTCGAATTGTGATCCTCATAGTCATCATTGTCAATATATGGAGTGCCATTGTCATGAGGATCATCATCACTGTCACCATCAATGCCAAAATCTTCTTCTACACTAGGAATAGGCTCAAACCATGGGTGATAGGAGCTAGAAGAATCTTTGGTCAAACTGCTTAAGGCCAATTGTAAATTGCTGCGCACATAAACCAAGTCTTCCAACCTTGAAGATAATAACCTGTTTCTTTTCTTGGTTTGGATGTGATTAAAGCTGCTCCAATTCCTTTCACAAGGAGAGGCACTTGATCCTTGGATCAAAACACGACTTGCAAAATGTTGCAATTCAGGTGTCTCTGCTCCATAAAACTGCCACCATCTTCCTGGAGGATTTTTGATCCTTCCTTCTATGGAAGAAGCCTTTCCAAATATCCCCTCTTCCATCCTGTATGCCTGAAGTTACTCTCTAAGCCTGCTAGATTCTTCTTGATTTGGAACCAACCGCTCAATAGCATCATAAAGGCCGCTCATTACTTCAGCATCATTATGTCTTTGAATCCCAAACAACCCGGGGTCCAAATAACAAGCTGCTGCATGCAAAGGACTATGCAACATCTTCCACCTTTTATCTATCATCTACCATATTTCCATGTACTCATTTTCCACATTGTTGAAGGATTTTGCAATTGATTCCTTACAACAGTCCATGCCCTCATAAACAAAGCCCATAGAAGGAGTGTCGCTATCAACCATCCGAAGCATGTCAACAATTGGTTCACATATTTTTAAAACCTTCATAGCACTTTCCCAAAAAGCATTGCCTAAGATGATTTGTTCCAAGTCCTTTCCTTTGGGTTCTTTTGAAAGGTGAGAGCTTTCCCACTCATTGCTGCAAATAACACTTCTCTCGCTTATCTTTTCCTCAACCAATCTTTTGAGAGTGATATAATTTGTGGTAGATAGAGTATCACAAGGCATGAGTAGCTCTTTGGATGCTTGCCTCCTATACAAACTCAATGTGAGGTGATGGTTACAAATAAAGTGGGAAATTTGTTTCCCCTTTTGAACTGCATTATTAATCCATGGAAACTTTGCTAAATCATGCAACAGCATGTCTAGGCAATGAGAAACACAAGGGGTCCAATAAATTGTATTGCACTTGTCCATTCTCATCTTCCTCGCTTCCACACAATTTGAGGCACTATCTGTGACGACTTGAACCACATTTTTTTCCCCAACTTCAAGAATGGCTTCATGTAAAATCTTGAAAATATATTTTGAAGTCTTCTTGTGTCCTGAAGCATCTATTACCTTAAAAAATAATACCCCTTTAGGGCTATAAAGTGTAAACCAACACATTAATCAGTGACCTATTATTCATATCTGACCAACCATCTGATAAAATTGTGCAACCTGTTTCTTTCCAGGACTCCTTGATCTTTAACAATCTGTTTGTTACCCTTTCTTTTGACCTCTTGAGAAGAGTGGTCCTTATTGCCTCAAAACTAGGAGGTACATATTATTTTCCAAATTCTGCATTCTTAGCACATGCATTGATAAAAGAAGGACTTCTAGCCACATTAAATGGTATAGTAGATTCATAAAACAAATAAGCCAAAGCATCGCCAACTTCCTGCTTTTGTACATGTTTCCAAAGAGAATTTAATATCTTGGTCTCTCTTGTTGGCAAAACGTGAGATGAACTTCCATCTCCAACCGTGCTTGAAGAAAATGGTGATAAGGGGTTGTAATTCATTCCCAACTCTGCTTGAATGCGACGTCTTTTATTCTCGTTTGTTTGCTTGATTTTTTAAATTATGTCATAGTCTTTTTGGAGAGTTGCCTTGAGTTCTGTAGACACCCCTGGACATCTCTCAACACCACCTCCTCTGCCAGCACTAATTGACAATAAGTGATCCATCACTCTTGTGAATGACCCAACAAACTCTGCATTACATAATTTGCATTTCATAAGCCTACCAGCATACCCATCGAGTTTGTCCACATATTTCCATCCTTCTGCTATTGATCTTCGAGATGCCATGGCAATGGTTTATGCTCTGTTTTTTTCATAAATTATGTTCCAATTCAGAATTGCAGTGATAGTAACAGACAATAAATTATAATTCATTAATTTAACTTAAATCTACCAGCACTAATTAACAATCTGTTTGTTACAGACAATAATTTTTTTTTAACTTAAAAAAAATTTAATTGACAGTTAAAAATTAAAAATTAATTTACAGTTAAAAATCACAAATTAATTTACAGTTAAAAAAATTTGTTTAAACTTTAAAATGGACAAAATTATATGAGGAATTAAAATAAAAAATAAAAAAAACACATGCTTGTAGGTTGTCGGTAGTCGGAGACTTTAATGGGCAGTGTCGAGGTGGGAATCGGGATTGTAAATTTGTAAGCCGACTGCAGACTATCAGCCTTTAGGTCTCGTTTGCTATAGCCTATAACCTCCCTCACCAACGTTTGCTTGCGGGCCACGGCTTGAGCCCTCCAGGGGTTGAACTTTGAAGTCACCCACTCGCGAGTTGCAGTCGCAACTCTGTTGGTTTCGTGCAGTTGTAGACTGCAGTCGAGCTCCGAGCGGCGAGGATAGCTTGTGGACGAGGATTCCAGTGTCGGCGTCGCTGCTTGCGGAGAGAAAAACCACCAAAAAAATACCCTGCCCGATACTTTAACCCGCGTTTTAGTTTAGCTTCGTTTTATTAGGTTCGGCGAACCTAATCGAACCGGTTCGACTTTCAGGTTTGGAATGACGTTTGTCTATCAGGTTCGGCGAACCTAGACGAATTTTTAATTTTTTTTTAGGTTTGCTGAATTCCGAACATGGAGGTTTAGGTTCGACAAACCCTATGACATTGCCCCCAACAACCCATGTTCTTAGGCCTTGCTATGGATTGCCATCTAGAAAGGTGGGTACCCAGCTTATAATTGTTTCCTCTCCAAAGAAAATTAAATTAAGTATTTTTGGTTTTCTCCAGAACGCCCTTGGGAATATGAGTCAGTGAGTGCCAGTAAACTGGAATGGCCTCCAATATTGATTTGATCAGAGCTAGTCTCTCTCCTCTTGACAGCCATCTATTATACTAGAATAGAGTTCTCTTATGAATTTTAGCAAGTAACCATCTCCAGTAATTAATTCCATATCCATTTGGTTTCATTTTAAACCCTAGATATTTGATCTTGTCACGAAATTCAGTGTGTTGAAAAGTGAAAAAAACCTTTTAGAGATTGTACCAGGCTACCAGCTCCTTCTCCAGGTCATTCAAAAACAAGGCAGATTTCTGGGAGTTAATATCCATCACTGTGGCTGTGTTATATCATTGAAGAATATCTCTGAATTGTTTGCCCTCTTCCATAGTGGCTATTGCCACAAAAACCAGTTCCCTAATTTCAAGGACTCAAAAGGTTCTTGCCAAGTGCAACCATGAAAATAGAGTCGCTGTCACCTACAACTACTTCTCCTCATTTTTAATGATTTGGAAAAATTACTAAGGTGGGGTCCCCTAAATGAAACTAAGTCAAGGGTGTAGGCAAATTATTGTGGTAGATAATGGATCTAGAGTTAATGAATATTGTTGAGCTAGGAAATCCAAATGAAAATTCAAACATTAGATAAAAACATTCAAGAACCATTAACCATAATTTGCAAACGAGAATAACCACATATGAATGAATTTGCCAAGAGAAAGTAACTTATTGCCTATAAATTAGATCAAGAAAATGCGAAACAAGAATTTAAAAATGATCATGGAAGTTCATCTCATTAAACATCGTCGATCTAAATGAAGTTGTGTAGAGTGACTTGTAAAGTGTTGGTTAACAATCAACCTGAATCATTGAATATGCTAATCTAAGTGATTCTGAAAATGACTCAAAATAAATGTAGCTTGTAATACCATAGACTCTATCCAATTGTTGAGATTGCCAATAGAATAAGAGTGTTCAAAACTTCAATTCCATAGTTCCATCCACAAATTTAAATACTTCTACATACCAATAAAAGCGTTATGAATTGAAAATAATATGGTCGTTAACAATTGAAATCTCAGCAAGGGTGGCAGGCGCGGGGGGGATTCTCTTGAATCCCGGAGGATATGTTGAACAAACCTTTGCATGGGGGCTAGGTAGAAGAACTAATAATGAAGCTGAATGGCTGGCTCTTATCCAGGGTCTTCATCTATTAAACAGGAAGAAGCTTCGCAAGGTTTTGATATTTGGAGACTCAAGGCACGTCATCTACAAACTGGTCAATGGATATCCTACAGGAGCAATCAAATGTCGTCGGCTATATGAAAAAGCCAAGCTTCTCATGTCTAACTCCTATGAGACTTATCACATTCTTCGGCAAAATAACACAGCAGCAGACAGTATGGCTAATGTGGGAGCCTCCCTCCCGCAAGGTCATTTCAGTCAGAATGGAGCCCAGCACATCCTCAAACCCATTCCTTAATGCGGAGTTCGAAGCATTCTTTCCGACCAATCACTACTCGAAATTTTTTAATGAAGCGCTTACCCCTCCTCCAATTCAATAAAAATTCTCCAACCCCCCCTCCTTATCCTCTTTTTTTCTTATCCTCCCCTCCCCCCTTGTCTTCTTCCCCTTATCCCTCCTTTCTCCTACCCCTTCTTCCATTTCCCTCCCCCCTTCACCTTGTTATTTCCCCCCCCTCCCTATTTCCTTCCCCCGGTCTGCCTCTCTCCTTCGTAGCTGGCCTCCACTCCATCCTCGGCGGCTTCATGCATTTAATCCTCCGTCCTCTCAGCACTTATCCCTTGGCCGCGTGGTCTATCGCCTGTTCTCTCAACACCTCGATCTCTTCAGGCATTAAAACATTCAGGACGTCGGTTCATTGTTATCTTCCCCCGCACGCTTGCTCTAACTCCGGCCTTCTCCTTATGCCGTTCCCTTGCAGCGCCATGTGTTCATTCTTTGCTCCGGATCTCTTTGGTTTTCCTGAAACGCTGCGAATTCTCCTGAATGTGGTGATTGGTATTGAAGGAGGGAGGCTGCAGGGCATCCCGTGGCAAGCTCTCCCTCTCACTCGATCCTTTGTGAAGGAGAGGCTTGCTCTTGCAGCCTTCTCCAACTGCCATTGTAATTCCTCCTCTATGTCTTGGTCTTTAGGCTCTGGTTTTGGCATAAAAACCACTCATTCTGGTAGCTTGCGACGAGTCTTGGGCTGCCTATGCACTGGGTGGCAGGAAGGCGTTGTGGGAACGTTGGTTTGCCTTGACAGACATGGGGGTTCTGTGCTTCAGCAAGAACTTTCAGTGCTGAGTCGTTTCCTTAGCTTTCCCCTGCTTGAAATTTCGAACAGTGCTCTTGCTGCTGGTCCATTACACAGTCAGTTCGCTTGCGTAGAGATCTCTGCAGATTCTGGCAGAATGGCTCAAGCTGGGGATAACGCAGGCATAATGGACATTAAGAAAAATCTGCGGCGCTTGTATGAGATGGTAGCCATAGGAATCATGGATAACAAGGAAATAGCGCGGGAAATCAAAAGTATGGGAGAAACAGTGAGTTATACTTCATTACAAATCAGTAACCATGATTCCCGGATTGACGACAATGAAAGTAACTTGCGAGAAATGATGGGTAAAGTGGACAGGATCCAGGAAGATCTTGAGCGCTTCATCGCCATGAATCAGGGAAGCAGGGTCAATGGTGCAACTGTTGAAGCGGAGTGTCCAATGGAGGAAGAATCAGTTGTGCAGCCAAAACACTTCAGAGGCAACCCTTAATCTGCTTCTTCTTATTATGGATACATGTTTTTCTGTCTCTTTTTATGTAAGCAATATATAAGGGTATATACTGCCCGAGACATTAGCTATTTTGTAAGAACTTTGTATGCAGTTTTTTGGAAAACTCTTAGGTTAAGCCTACAGTGCTTCAATTTTGATCTGCAGGATTATCTTTCCTTATTATGATCTGTAATGAATGGCTGTGCACAGCCTGTTTATAAAATCCTTTTTTCAGTTTTTGTTAAAAAAAAACAATTGAAATCTCAGCAACTTAGATGTGTGAACTTGAGTGCAAAATTGCTGGGTAATCAGAGTGTCTTTGTGCCATCAACATTCAACAACAAATGGTTAATTTCAGATCTATTAGGTGCTGTAAGTGCTGTGTGAAAAACTGTCCAAGATATGAAAATACTTTGGAGTGATTGATCAAGAATGCTTGAGATAATCAACTAAATAATAACTCTTGAACAATCAAAGTTTTAGCCTTTTAAATATAGGTAAAATGATCAAATTGATTTAACTAAATATGAAAATATCATTCACCATTAGTTAATTCTGTATTGTGGACCAGAAAGCAAATAATCATAAAAAATGTAATCAGAGCTTAAACCACAAAGTATGTTGCTTTCATATTATGAACTTTAGATGAGAGTTAATTTTCCAGATTTAAAATAAAAATGCTTAAAAGAAAAGAATGGTTTTATTGGGTAAAAAGAGAGAAAGAGCTGATCTCTATGACTAGTGCCTACAATCTAATGAAAAGGGCATGAGGTCATTATAGAAGAAAGTGAAACTATTGGGGATCAAAGAGCAAAAGTTGGTAGAATCATTCTCACCATAGTCTTTGTCTTTGATAGTCAAGTAGTACTTCTTTTGTCCAAGTAAAGGATTTCAAATGCTAAAAATCCCTTAGTAAGCCTGCAAATGACTGGAGATTAGTGTCTTATCATGGGAAAATGGGCTCAAATCAAGGCTTCGATGGGCAACTATCTCAATGAGGAAGATTGTCCATTAATGCTGAAATATACAAGCTTCAATAGTCCATTTCCTTGCTGTCTCAGTTGCTTAAATATTCTGAAGGATATTACTAGAGAAGATAAAACCCAATACATGTGAAGCTTATGGTAACCTGGAATGAAATGTATATGCATTTAACCAAGTGTATGCATCGATAAAAGACATTCCATGAATAAGATAAAGGAAAGAGGAACAGGGTTACCAAGTTCTCACTCTGTAAGCAGATGTCAAGATAACTAGAGCAGTTGAAAATGTTAGTTTTTGTACCTAGGCAGATGTTCCCTAGGTGACTTAATTTTTGCCTAAATCACTTAATGAGGGAAAAAGGTGACCCTCACATTAATTGTCACTTAATGAGACTTTAGAACCATAAAGTCACTTTTTGATAAATTTAATTGAGTGAGAGTAATTTTATTTATGAGAAATAAATAAAAGGGATTTTTACTCTCATTGATTCTCATCCGTTGGATTAGATCTCTTTTCCACCGTTGGATTAGAAACTCACTTAGGGTTGAACAAAAAGGCTGAGGGAGGCAAAAGGACTTTACTTTTCATTTTTTTGCATGAGAAGAGAAGAGCTGAGAGAGGAGGTCGAGTTTGCTGAAGGAGGGTACGATTTTCCAGAAGGGAGATTGCTGCACAGAAATCGAGGAACATTGAATGCACAGAAATCGAGGTGTTTTACCTTCATTTATTGCTGGTACTTTTGCACAGGAATCGAGGAACAGTACGGTCTGCATTTAATTTCCAGAAATCGATGTACGGCCTGTAGGTACGGGCTTCATTAATGCTGCACAGTTTTCGAGGAAGAGTACGGCCTAGTTAAATGCTGTATGGACAGCATTAATTTTCAGCACAGAAATCGAGGTACGGCCTGTGTGTACGGTCTGCAAATTTTGGCACAGAATTCGAGGAAGAAGTACGGCCAGGTTTGCTGCTGTACGGCTGCATTTATTGGCACTGTTTTCTAGGGAATGTACGGCCTGGTTGCTGCTGTACATTTGCATTTAATTTGGCACAGAAATCAAGAAGGGTGTACGGCTGGTTTGCTGAGCACTTGTGTCCAGACTTTGAGATAAAGCCTGTGGTGGAGATAAGTTGTATTTCTACTGCATTTCTGTCCTTTTATTTTGCTGAAGAAAATAATAAAAATCTCTCCTCTCTTTGACTGGTTTTCCCCGTGGGGGTTTTTCCAGGGCTGATTAGCCAAAAATCTCTGAGTCAAATTTATGGTGTGAATGGTTATTTGTTTCCAGCCTGTTAGTGTTTTTCTGTGTGTTTAAAATTGTTCAGAATTTTTTTTTTAAGTAGCTTCAAGCCTATGCAAAACCGGCTGAAGTGAAAAACATCAAATGTTCATTTAAACCAGCAAGCAACAAAACTCAGTTTTTCTACATGGTATCAGAGCTAAGGGGGCAGAAACAGTGATTTTTGCAGACACACAGTAATTTGCAGCATTCAGAAATTTTTGTTATTTTACTTCTGTCAGTGAACAGCACTTTGTTGAGTTGTTGTTGAGATGGCTACAGGACTTAGATTGGAGGATAGGCTGGATGGGACAGGGAATTTTGTGACGTGGAAGGCTAGAATTTTGCTGTTACTTGAAGAGAATGAGTTATGGCCAGACATAGTGAGGAACACTACTGCAAACCCCATTACCATTCCTGCATCCACAGATGCAGCAGCCCTCACAACCTTCAATAAGAAGGACTGCAAAGCCAGAAGAATTATTCTTGATGCCGTGAAAGATCACATTATTCCTCACATTTCAGGAAAGGACAAGGCTCATGAGAT
>LPNX010933272.1:194698-208354 GCA_001517045.1 Pseudotsuga menziesii
TATGTAGCTGATATTCTGAGGAGATTTAGGATGGAGGATTGCAGGCCTATGAGTACACCTATGATCACCAACTGGAAGCAACTCCATGCTTCTGAGGGCCAGTTGGTGGATCCCACTGTATATCGTCAGCTTATTGGATCGTTGATGTATCTGGTCAACACTAGGCCAGATTTGTGCTTTGCGGTGAACACTCTTAGCCAGTTCATGGTTGAGCTTAGGAGTGTGCACTGGACAGCTGCAAAGCACATTTTGAGATATCTTGCAGGGACAGTGGACTATGGTCTGGACTACAGGGGTTCGGATGGAGTCGGATTGGTTGGATTTACAAATTCAGACTGGGCAGGTTGCGTGCGGGATCGGAAGAGCACTTCTGGTTGTTGTTTCAGTTTGGGCTCGGCAGCAGTGTCGTGGTTCAGCCGGAAACAGAGGTCCGTTGCATTGAGTTCGGCTGAGGCTGAGTATATGGCAGCCAGTCAGGCTACTTGTGAAGCACTGTGGCTTCGCAAGCTTTTGGTAGATTTGTTTGATCAGGAGCTTAGGCCTACGGTGATCTACTGCGACAATCAGAGTTGCATTCAGCTCTCTGAGAATCCAGTGTTCCATGACAGGTCAAAGCACATAGAGATCAGATACCATTTCATTCGAGACTACGTTCAGAGAGGGGCAGTTGAGCTTCGGCATATTTCCACTGATGAGCAGGTAGCTGACATCTTGACGAAGTCTTTGGGGAGGGGTAAGTTCGTCTTCTTCAGAGATAAGTTGGGAGTGGTACGGAACACCTTCCTCGGTAAGAGGGAGTGTTAGTTTTTGTACCTAGGCAGATGTTCCCTAGGTGACTTAATTTTTGCCTAAGTCACTTAAAGAGGGAAAAATGTGACCCTCACATTAATTGTCACTTAATGAGACTTTAGAACCATAAAGTCACTTTTTGATAAATTTAAGTGAGTGAGAGTAATTTTATTTATGAGAAATAAATAAAAGGGATTTTTACTCTCATTGATTCTCATCCGTTGGATTAGATCTCTTTTCCACCGTTGGATTAGAAACTCACTTAGGGTTGAACAAAAAGGCTGAGGGAGGGAAAAGGACTTTATTTTTCATTTTTTTGCATGAGAAGAGAAGAGCTGAGAGAGGAGGTCGAGTTTGCTGAAGGAGGGTACGATTTTCCAGAAGGGAGATTACTGCACAGAAATCGAGGAACATTGAATGCACAGAAATCGAGGTGTTTTACCTTCATTTATTGCTTGTACTTTTGCACAGGAATCGAGGAACAGTACGGTCTGCATTTATTGCACCATACGGTCTGCATTTAATTTCCAGAAATCGATGTACGGCCTGTAGGTACGGGCTTCATTAATGCTGCACAGTTTTCGAGGAAGAGTACGGCCTAGTTAAATGCTGTACGGACAGCATTAATTTTCAGCACAAAAATCGAGGTACGGCCTGTGTGTACGGTCTGCAAATTTTGGCACCGAATTCGAGGAAGAAGTACGGCCAGGTTTGCTGCTATACGGCTGCATTTATTGGCACTGTTTTCTAGGGAATGTACGGCCTGGTTGCTGCTGTACATTTGCATTTAATTTGGCACAGAAATCGAGAAGGGTGTACGGCTGGTTTGCTGAGCACTTGTGTCCAGACTTTGAGATAAAGCCTGTGGTGGAGATAAGTTGTATTTCTACTGCATTTCTGTCCTTTTATTTTGCTGAAGAAAATAATAAAAATCTCTCCTCTCTCTGACTGGTTTTCCCCGTGGGGGTTTTTCCAGGGCTGATTAGCCAAAAATCTCTGAGTCAAATTTATGGTGTGAATGGTTATTTGTTTCCAGCCTGTTAGTGTTTTTCTGTGTGTTTAAAATTGTTCAGAATTTTTTTTTTTAAGTAGCTTCAAGCCTATGCAAAACCGGCTGAAGTGAAAAACATCAAATGTTCATTTAAACCAGCAAGCAGCAAAACTCAGTTTTTCTACAGAAAAAACATAAAAATCTACGAGATCTTCTCACCCATAAAGGGAGCTACTCTTCCTACAAAGTCTCTATCTCAATCTCTTACAATAAAATAATATTTGTTTTCTTAGATCCAGTATTTCTGCAAGTACCATAGATTATTACACTTTTAACCTCCTCAATAAACTCCTTACTGAAACAGCAATGAGTTGTTGAGATCCATTTTCCTCTCCTAGAAGAAACGATAATCTTCCTAGGAAAACAACATAATAGAGTTCTCATGTAACTAACTTCATGAGAAAATTCAACATTTCATAAACAGTGAAGTTAGTTAGTATCCTGGTCAGACAGTACTCTTGATCTTGGGCGAGTTAGAGCCGTCAGCCCCAGCTAAATTGGTCCTACTCCTCCCCTGCCAGCTGGTTAGCTATTTGTCGGTCGGGATCGCTTCGCTTGTACTAAACTGAAAGGGATCCCTTTCATTGTACTGAGCATCCCCAAGTATAGCATAAGAAGGTAGGGCACCTCCTTAAAAGAGTAGTGCTTGAAAGTTGATATATCCAAGGTGGACATCCTCAATCCTCTTGCTTAGGCTCTTTCTCCAAGGGGTAACAAACTCTTCATGATAAAACCTCTCAGGAATTTTTTATGCCACCTCATCAGTGCCGAGCACCCTCCTCTTTCTGAACTATTTGACTGTGCAATACACTCCTATTTTTAGATAGGACGCCCTCAAGGAAACAATAATATAATTATCCATTTCCACAATTTAAGGCCTCTCAACAGCTGGATACCTCCCTCTTCAAGGGAATAAACCATGTAACAAACTTTTATTTAAAACATCCCAAGTGATGGAACACTCCTCTATTCAACTTGACACACTTACTTGAAGGTGGGATGCCCTTGAAAAAGGTTTACTGGATACTCAAAAAGGGGATATTCGTACTGCTTGCATGCAATGTGCCCCATGTATCTTCAAAAAGCCTCTCACTTTGCTGGGCGCTGCTCACTGTATTTTCCCTTAAAGTCTGCTGAAAATCAGATCTGAGAATTTTTAGGAGTAGGTTTACCTTTGTTACACTCACCAAATTCTTGAAGTTTTCACTGCAGGAAGTCAGGGGCTTGGCAAATCCATGGGCCACATTAAATACCTCCTTTATCATGCTGATGACGCCCATCAACAACAACAAATGTCTTCTCAGCATACACAAGATCAGAGCACACTCCTGTAGATTGCAAATATTTAAGGAGTTTTAAGGACAGAATCCTGTTGATAAACTTGCTCTACTATTCGGTCCCTTCAAAAGGTTCTGATTTATAGACATTTCAGATCTGAAAATTTTAACCCTTTGCTGCTAAAAGAGCCACTAATCCAAGCTGTCTTTAAACGTCTATTTTAGCCATACAATGACATCAAAAAGATGCAGGGCAACCCTTCATTGGCACAAGTTGGCCCCAGCAATTTATTGGCATAGGTCGTCCCTTCCCTTATATGTTGTGCCTCATCATCTATGTGGATCTACTCAAATCTGCTGGGACGTATCTCTGCAAGGCTTGAAATGGATGATGACGAGGGATACCTAAAACTTGGCTGAAGTCATCAACCAATATTAATCTCTAGCAATATATTAATGCTGGTGTCGTCTTGTCTTACTGTGAATTATGAAGCCTGCTGACTGCAATGACTGCAATTAGTATGACAACATTTTCTCTGTTTTAAGACTAAGATTACATTTCCTCCTTTGTTGCTCTTAACATTTATCCTAAGATACCAGGATACAGATATGGATTTGGATCTGGATACAGATTCACCAAATTTTTGAAAAGCCAGGATCCAGATATGGCAGGGAAACAGAAGGTACAAAAAAATTATAAAAATATTTTTATAATAAATTAAAAATAGAGTGAAGGATTAAAACTATTCAGGAAACACAAGATTAGAGCTATAAGTTATAGCCAAAAGAGAGTTTTCATGCATATTGCTATTAGCCACTCATGTACCATAACTGATAATTTGAGAAGTTATAACCATGATTGATAGTGATCATTTTGAAGACCATTTCATCATGAACATGAAGCAGGTCATAACAGCATTTTTGTAACCACATCCACATGTCCATATCAGCAGACCTTGATAGATTAGAGTTTGAGTGCAGGTCTTGACATAAGGATAAATCGAACCTTGACCATCAGTGAGGTTTATGGTTTTAGCTTATAGGTGTTTAGGGTTTTGAAAGTGTTTTCGTTAAAAAAAGATTTTTGGGGGGATCAATGGTTCACAAAATCACTGGAAGCTTCAGGATCTGCTTCAAAATTTCAGGATCTGTTTCATGGACTCAAGATCCATTTCCTTCTCCTGGGGATCTGTTTCCATGATGTATCGTAGGCAAATCCTAGCAGATCTGGATCAGATTCGTGGATCCTCCACACTAGGGTGGAAAATCCGGTACATAGCATTATCTTGGCATGCAACCTTGAGAAACTGTGGGATTTTTTGTGCTGCAAGCATTTTGCTGTTTCTTCATCTAAGCGATTAGGAAGGTGCTCACCAATTTCAACTGAAGAATGGACAATTCTTTCGAACAATTCTGGGAGGTGATAGTATTCTGAAGCTGACCTCAAATCGACTGGTCCACACTGCACAGATCTTATGTTTTCACCTAGACATGCTGTGAGAGGGTCAATCTTCAGGCCCTAGAAAATTTGATTTGGATCTGGAACTTTGCTCAACAAAAATAACTGCCATCTCCTAAATCTGCTTGAAAAGGATGCTTCTATATCTATGCAAATTCTCCCTTAGGTTGTAGGAATACACCTCAAAAGAAATGAGGAGCATATTTGTAACAAAACCACTTCATATACTCTATAGAAATGCTATTTCACGTTAGTCACTTTTTGTAATAAATGCATAAATATATATTCATTTAACCAAGCATAGATAAACTAATATATGATAAGAAAATTTATTAATGTCCAATGAATGACCACTTAAGTAGGTTACTAAATTATGCCAATACTTAGTGGGAGCACTAAAATGACTCCTATGAAAAGCAAGATGTAGAAAGTAAAGTATGAATCTAATCTAAATCTTTGAAAAACAGCTCCAAAGTGTTGAATTTTAGCATTTGCATATATTCCTTAATTTTGCAGACTGTAAGATAGATAACAATAAGACAAGTGCAGCAAATAAACAAAACATCAACACACATGAACACCAGATGTTTTCACGGGGAAACCCTTAAAGGACAAAAACCCCAAAAACATTAGTGATTCATTCCTTAAATAAGATGGCTGGGTTTGCAAAAGAATCTCAGAATTCTGAGATGAATGTTCTTCAATATTTGTCAAACCCTAGTTGGTTCAGAAATTTCAAACCCTAGCACATTTTGTCAAAAAATCGTCACCTTAGACAAATTTCACAGAAAACTCTGGATTAGGGCTTTCTGCCCAGGTTTTTTTTCAGCTGCCCAAAGGTATTTTTCTTAGCAACCCAGCTGGCCGAATTTCTTCTGCTGCTGCTGAGACTGACAGGCTGCTGTCCAGATTTTATTTCTGTGGCTGCCCGGATAAGGAAAAGACCTGCTCGAGATTCCTGTGCCTGCCCGAAGAGGATAGCAGGCTGCCCGTGAACTCTGTCCTGCTGCCCAGATGTTGTACAGACTGCCAGAGATCTGTAGCAGCCTGCTCGAAGGTTAGTTTTGGCTGCCGATGGAGTTTACCAGCTGCCTGAGAGAAGGAGAGACAGCCCGAGGTCCTTTTCTTGCTGCCCGAAGTTATGTGGTGGCTGCCCTAGATCTGTTACGACTGCCAGAATGAAGAGTAGAGCTGCCCGTGAGGAGGGAGGTGGCCTTGATGATGCCCTAGCTAGCCAAAAACCACCATGCTAGGGCATAAGAATAGTGATCACCAACCAGCGAATACTTCAGTCTTCCCAGGAGCAGTCACGAAGGAGGGAGCAGATCATTTGTTGTTGAAGTGTGTAGAAATGAATGGCAAGTGAACTTTATTTATAATATATATATCCTTTCACTCACTTGAAGTGGCCCTTACAGATAGGAATATAATAATAGGGTTTTAATATTTTACCCTTTTGACTTTTATCTTTAGTGTCACTAAAGACCTTTTTGTATTTTCATTTTGACTTCTTAGTGGTACAAGGGTCCTTATGAATTTTTGACTTTAGCCTTCAAGTGTCCTGTGGTTAATGCAAGTGGTCATAGGGGTCCTTCATGCCCACTCAAAGTACATCATCATAAATAGGGAGAATTACTAATGCTTTTATCTCGAACTCCTTGTGCCACCAAGATCAGGTACTAGGTGTCTCAACCAAGGGTAGCTAATCCTTGGAGAAGATCACAAAGCCCACAGATCTAGGGTAGGAGTGCCTCACATGCCCAGACTTGGTCTAGGGCTTATAGTGATGTCCTGGTAACTGACCAGGTGCCTCAGCCCTAGGCTGCATCAATTGACTCAATGTCAAATGCTTGGTCACTGACCAAGCGCCTCCATTCAAAGAATGGCCACTCAGCTCTAGGCCGAGTCCCCTAGTCCTAGACTGGTTCATCTTCCTGGTAACTGACTAGGTGCCTCCATTCAAAGAATGGCCACTCAGCTCTAGGTTGAGTTCCCTAGTGCTGGGATGGTTCCACTTCCTAGTAACTGACCAGGTTCCTCCATTCAAAGAATGGCCACTCAACTCTAGGCTGAGTTCCCCAGTGCTAGACTGGTTCCACTTCCTGGTAACTGACCAGGTACCTCCATTCAAAGAATGGCTACTCAGCTCTAGGATGAGTTCCCCCAGTGTTGGATTGGTTCCACTTCTTGGTAACTGACCAGGTGCTTCCATTCAAAGAATGGCCACTTAGCTCTAGGTTGAGGTCCCCCAGTGTTGGACTGGTTCCACTTCTTGGTAACTGACTAGGTGCCTCCATTCTCCAAGAGAATGGCTCTCGATGCTGCTTAGGAATATCAACAAGATGTAGAAAGTAGGTTACAAAATTATGCCAATACTAAGTGGGAGCACTAAAATGACTCCTATGAAAAGCAAGATGTAGAAAGTAAAGTATTAATCTAATCTAAATTTTTGAAAAATAGCTCCAAAGATGGAGAGTTGATTTGAAAGAGAGATGTACAAAGAGAATGGATCTAGAATCTGTCATACGAATGGTACATACTACAGACTGTTGGAACCATCTCTCCTAACATCTAAAAGGCAGAATGGAGGAATCTCAACAGAGAATATTGGCTGGAGGTAGATCTAGAAGAGGAGATGGACCGTGTAATGTGTTGCTGCCAGAGGAGGGGCCTCATTGCTATGATCTATATGATATCGGTTGATTGTTGGAACTTGGTATGGGACTAAGGTTGGCAATGCTTGTTGAAATTTGACATGTGTGTGATAATGTTTTTTTAAAATTTTGCAGACTATTAGAGATAGTACTTGAGATGTTAACAACGGTAGAACAAATACAGTAGTAAAACAAGCATCCACACAATTGAACACAAGATTTTTCATGGGGAAACCTTTTAAGGACAAAACCCCCAAAGCATTAATAATTCATCCTCTAAATGAGATGACTGAGTTTGTCCATGAGTAGAGAATTTGTTCATGAAATTTTGAGATGAATTTAAATAAAAATTTTCCAAACTGAGGAAGCCCTAACAGGCTTATACTTTACTACTGCTCACTGCTGTTGTCACGTGGACTATACCTACTGTTGCCACGTGGACTGTACTTGATGTTGAGTGGACCGTATTTGCTGTTGAGTGGACCGTACCTGCTGCTGAGTGGACTGTACCTTCCTTGCGAGGGCTGTTGGTAGCCCGTTTCTGCCTTCGTGGCATGTTGTTGCCACCATAGTTTTAAAAATTGGAATCGGACTCGGAATCGGTTGAGGGTCAACTCAGAATCAAAATCGGAATCGGTCATAAATTGGCCAATTTGAATTTAATGAATTAGTTTGCTGAAAAATACATAAAATATTTAATTTTTAAAGAAAAACAACATTTTCAAGATTATAATCCATGATTCCAAGGCATTGAAGACAAAATAACCAAAATCTGCTCATGTATATACCATATAAGAGTCAATATATCAAAATGGCACAAAGTGTACTGTAATCTGGAGTCTGTGACTGTACTCTGTGCAATACATAAATGATAATACATGTAACATATCTAGGATACTAGAACAAAATACATAATCCATTCAACACTACCACTGTCCAACTCCACTGTCCACTCAGTTACTCGGAACCCCACTGTCCACTCAGGCTGTCGCTGTAGCAAGTTAGCAGCTCCACTCTAGACTCCAAACATCAAACAAAAAGTGAGTGAGTGTCTTCAACTTGTTATTATTTGTAGTTGGGTTGGGTTGGGTTGGGTTAGGTTAGGTTAGGGATTAGCCTTTAGGTTAGGTAAAAAAACAAAAGTTAAAAGTTAAAACAACAAAAAAAATAAAAATAAATAAAAATGACAAATTGCTGAGATGGGTCGTAACCGGCCGTTCAGGATCAGAACTCGGCCGATCAGACCGGTTTGTAACCAAACTGGACCGGTTTGGTGACCGAACCGGTCGGTTCGGTGACAAATCGGTCACCGATCCGGTTATCCTGCCAGTTTGAACCGGTTTGGTACCAAACCGATGAACCGACCGGTTTCGAAACCGGTCAGACCGATTTTTAAAACACTGGCTGCCACTACCGTGAGTTGCTGCTACCCCAAACTCCTCACGGTGAGCTTTGCTGCAACCACTGTGAGCTGTTGCTACCTCCACCGTGAGCTATAGCAGCTCTGCTGCTACTGCTCCTCACCATTGAGACTACCCTCCATCGTGACTGAGATGTGCTGTGAAGGAAGAAGCTGAGATGGGTCGTAACCGGCCGTTCAGGATCGGAACTCGGCCGATCAGACCGGTTTGTAACCAAACTGGACCGGTTTGGTGACCGAACCGGTCGGTTCGGTAACAAATCGGTCACCGATCCGGTTATCCTGCCAGTTTGAACCGGTTTGGTACCGAACCGATGAATCGACCGGTTTCGAAACCGGTCAAACCGATTTTTAAAACACTGGCTGCCACTACCGTGAGCTGCTGCTACCCCAAACTCCTCACGGTGAGCTTTGCTGCAACCACTGTGAGCTGTTGCTACCTCCACCGTGAGCTATAGCAGCTCTGCTGCTATTGCTCCTCACCATCGAGACTACCCTCCATCGTGACTGAGATGTGCTGTGAAGGAAGAAGCCCTAGCAGGCTTAGAGCTGACACGTTAGGGAAGAGATAAAGAATAAAACCCAACCATGAATTTTCCTCTGTCAAACACAGCTGCGATGAAGAAGACCTCATCCACCGAAATATTCTTTGGAGCTGTCAAGTGATCTTGGATGAATGAATGATAAAATGGTTTTCAACTTTTCTTCATTTATAGTCCATCAAACATAATATGTTGGTTCCACATAATTAGGGAGTTGACATTAGGGCTTCCATTCTTTTTCATCTTTGACCCTTGACTTTTAATGTTTTTTAGTTCAAAGGTCTTTTAGGTGTTTGTCTTGTGCCACTTGGTTCTTCATTTGATGGTCACTTGGACCAAGACAAGGGTTTCATGGTCCTTCAAGTGTTTTTGTGACCACAAGAAGTTGTCTCAAGAATTCTTCAGGGTCCCATGGTTCATTCATGCCCACTCAAAGTGCATCTTCATAAATAAGGAGAATTATTAAATGCTTTATCTTGATCTCCTCGTTGCCACCAAGATCAGGTGCTAGGTCTCTCAACCAAGGGTAGCTAGTCCCTGGAGAAGGTTTCATAGCCCATAGATCAAGGAGAGGAGTGCATCACTTGCCCAGACCCAGTCTAGGGCTTATGGTGATGACCTTGTAACTGACTAGGTGCCTCAACCCCAGGATGCATCAGATGACTCAATGTCAAATACTTGGTAACTGACCAAGCGTCTACATTTTCCCAGAGATTGGTCCTCAGCCCCAAGCTGAGGTCCTAGTCGTGGACTAGGTTAAATTCCTGGTAACTGACCAGGTGCCTCCATTCTCCCAAAGAATGGCCCTTAGCTCAGTGCAGGGTCCCAGTCTCAGACTGGGTTAATTTCCTGGTAACTAACTAGGTGCCTCCATTCTCCCAGAGAATGGCCCTCAACCCCGGGCTGAGGGCCCAGTCCCAGACTGGGTTACTTTCCTGGTAACTGACCAGATGCCTCCATTCTCCCAGAGAATGCCTCTCGATGCTGCTTAGGAAAAATCAACACTCCCTCTTAGTGAGAGAGGTATTCTCTGTAATGCCAAGCTTGTCACGAAAGTACACAAACTTTGCTGATGTCAGAGGCTTGGTCAAAATGTTTGCAACTGAAGCTTTAGGGTACCTCTCTGAACTAAGGCTCTGATGAAGTGGTATTTCATTTCAATGTGTTTTGACTTGTTTTGAAACACATGGTTCTCTG
The DNA here is from genome assembly GCA_001517045.1 of Pseudotsuga menziesii. Taxonomy (NCBI): domain Eukaryota; kingdom Viridiplantae; phylum Streptophyta; class Pinopsida; order Pinales; family Pinaceae; genus Pseudotsuga; species Pseudotsuga menziesii. The sequence continues at coordinate 205,088 of LPNX010933272.1, forward strand.
AAAGCTTTATGCAACTCTTGATTATCACAATGATAAATAGTTGACTCAAGCTTTCCACCAAATAGATCAGAGAGAAGTTTCCTAAGCCATACTGCTTCTTTGCAGGCATCACTGGCAACAATATACTCAGCTTCAGCTGTGCTCTAAGCTATGGAACCCTGTTTCCTGTTGGACTAAGAGATCATGGCTGATCCCATATTGAAGCAATATCTCGATGTGCTTTTTCGGTCCACTATGCTTCTAGCCCAATCAGAGTGAACATATCCAACTAACATTACTCCACTGCTAGAAGTATACCTGAGCCCAGAAGTGATAGTACCTCGCACATACCCGAGCACATGTTTAGCAGCTACCTTGTGTATGTGCTTTGGATCGAACATGAACTAACTCAATGCATTCTCTGTGTAACAAATATCTGGTCTCATATGCACTAGATACATCAAGGATCCAATGAGTTGTCGATATCGAGTCGAATCCACAGTCTTTGAGCAGGTGGTTGAGTCACGTAACTTCTTCAGGTTTGTTGTCATAGGTATGCTCATGGACTTGTAGTTCTGCATTCCAAATATCAGCAAGACATTGACTGCATACTTCCCTTGTGACAGGAAGATCTCATCTGGATTTTGCTAGACCTCTAAGCCAAGAAAATAGTGCATCAGACCTAGATCCTTCATCTCAAATTAAGAGGTAAGCTCCCTCTTACATTGGGCTATCAACTATTCCTCCCCAGTAAGGAACAAATCGTCCACATAGAAAATTAGGATCAAGTGATGATTATGAACAACCTTAAAGTACAGGTTGGAGTCGGTAGTACTTTTGGAGAACCCCAAGCTTTGGAGATGGCCATCAAATTCTTGCATACCAAACTCTTGGGTCCTGTTTGAGCCCATACAAGGCTTTCTTCAGTTTACACACATGGGACTTCTCCCCATGAGTCACAAAGCCTTCTGGTTGTTCAATGTAGACTTCCTCTTCAATCTTGCCATTAAGTTGTCTTTACATCCATTTGGTGGAGTTTCCATCCAAACATAGCAAGCGAGATGATAGTTCTGATGGTGGTATATCTAGCGATGGGAGCAAAATTTTTGACATAGTCTATGCCTTCTTTTTGAGAGAAGCCACGAGCTACAAATATAGCTTTATACTTTTCAATGTTGCCATCAGCAGCATGCTTGATTTTGTAAAGCCATTTAGACGTTACCATAGACTTCCCTGTCGGTCTAGGAACAACTTCCCACACATCTTTTTTCATTATTGAATTATATTCTTCGATCATGGCATCATTCCATACCTATAAACTTGTTGCTTCTTTATATGTAGAGGGTTCTGCATCAATGAGCTTACTCATCAGACCTGAGTACTTCTGGGGCTTTATGCTTTCTTTGAAGGTTCCGGGAGGAGCTTTATGCTTCTCAGCTTCTTGCAAAGTTTCTCGGAACGAGGCAAGTCTTTTTTTGGAGGGAGGAGCCTCAAGTAGTTCTTCTGCTGGTGCATTTAGAATTTGAGGCTCATTTTCTTCTTCCTCCCTCTGAACTTCTGAATGAGGAGAGTCTGGAATTTCGAAGGAGATTCTTTTGTAAATTTTGGAAGCTCTTTTGATTGGCGGAACACAACTTCCTCAGGGTGAAAATTTTTCAAAACCCCAACTCGGTTCCAGTTCTAGTTTTTCATTGTTTAATGCCCAAACCCCAAGGTTAGCATATACATAAAAATTTAATAATTTTTGATTGAAAACATAAAACACATGAGATTTCTTCCTTCTTTTGAATTCTGAAAATTAAAGGCAGCACTCATAAATTTAATTTCAGCCACACATTAAATTTGAACACTCAAATTTTTGATCAAATTGACCCAGGAAAAACCCCGAAGGGAAAACTTGTTTGCAGAGAGCAATGTTGAAAAACTCGGCCTCGGCAAAAAATCGGCGAGGGTCTTGATTACAACTTCTCGGTAACATCGGCGAAAAAATCGGGAGAAATCGGCAAAAGTCGGCAAAGATTAAAAAATAGAAAATACATGCATTTTTTATAGAATTTTAAACATATAAAGCAATAATAACATTAGAAAAACATATTGGAACATAAATATGAAGAAAGCACTGATATATATCATCATCATGTAGTGATGCCAAATATAAAACGATACATCAAAGTTGATACTGAAAGTCTGAAACATCATAGTTGTCCAATCAAGGACTCAAAAGTGTATAAAGTTTAAACAATACAAAATGACATAACATATATAAATGTATCTGAGGAAAACTAGCATCTAGCTATCTAATATCAATGCCCTCTTCCCCTTTTACGGGAAAATATCATGAGTCTCTTGTCAGGCCTGCCCCTAGCACTAGAAGTAGCAGTAGAAGGCCCTGAGCCTGCATCTAATACTCGATGTTGAGTGATGGATGGAGGACTAGATATATCAAGCAGTGCAGAAGGTGGTGGTGATGCCTCCATGGTGCCTCCAAACACTTCCTGCTCCTCCTCCTCCTCCTCCTCCTCCACTTGCGCCTCCTCTTGCGCCTCCTCTAGCCATGCAGGTGCCTCCTCCATGATAGGAGTCTCAATCTCCACCCTCCACTTCGACAATATATCAATATTGTCCAAGGAGATGGCATTTGCATCAGGTTCTTTCTGTATCTGTGCCATCCACAAGCGAAGGTTGTAATGAACATACACCAAGTCATTAAGACGTGTGAACTCCAACCTGTAAGAGGGTAATAAAAAAAATTTAGAGTCTAGAGGATCGTAGATTCATAAATTGCATTAAACATTTAAATGCAATTGCTTTGTTCAAAATTCAAATTCTAAGTTCTAAGTTTCTAACCTCTCCATCTCTTTGCATGTATTTTTTCAAATACACTCCAATTTCGCTCACATCCCGAAGCTGTACAGGTTTGGCTAAGGATTCTGATGGCAAATTTTCGTAAATTCCGTGTCCTCACACCATAGGTTCGCCACCAAGTGGCTACATGTCACCAAAGTTCAAACAAGAAATAAATATAAATAAATCATAATTCATCTTTCAAATAAAGGTGAAAACTTAAAAGTTAAAACGGTTTAATAAGTTAATAATTTACCTGGCATGAATTCGGTCCTGTCACGAATAGCATCAGCAAAGCCAAATACTCTAGTACCATCCCGATACACCTCTATCTCGTGATTGATTGCATTGCGAGTGTCATAATCAGGTATCATCCTTTGAATACAAGTGAGAAGCCCCTCCAAAACCTCACCATCAAAATCAAAATTGCATTTGTAGGCAAAT
>LPNX010933289.1:0-49951 GCA_001517045.1 Pseudotsuga menziesii
AGTGGAATTTGGGATAGGGTCTTCAGGAATGAAATATGCAGAATGGAATTGCAGAGGTGTCAGTGAATTTTCAGGGAAAACAGAGTTGAAACCAAGGAGTTGGATTTTTTTATTTTTTATTTTTTTTTTCAGGAAGGGATCTACAACGACGTGAAAGTGATCGGAAACAGTGGAATCTGCAATGGCGCGGAAGTGATCGGCAACAAATGGAGCTGTAACAGCGCGGAACTGACCAGCAACAATTCTGGACAGAGGAAATCTGCGATTGTGCAACTGAAAATAGATATGGACCCCAGGTATGTGCGGCTTCCTATTGGTTCAAGGGATTCACTCGGCCACCAATGCTGTCTAACGGCTTGCGTATTGGGGTAGTACCCCTCACTCCACGGCTCAGGTAAAACTGATAACCGCTTGGCCACAAACGACAGCTCTTGGATTACCTCACGGGTGGGAACTAGTCAATCAGGTAAGGGTTGTTGCCCTTTTCGCTGGCAGGTCCTCTCAATGGGCCAGCTACTTCAGGGTTCCTGTGGTACTCCTCACAATGATTTTTAGGGCTTATTCCCAAGTACTTCCCACAGTTAAGCGGATAGGGATTATTCCCAGATCCGAACCTGCAACAGAAGCGAAAAAAAATTTGGGCAGAAATTTCACCCAACGAGCCCAAGAAAGTGCTCTGATACCAGATGTGAGGACCCTGCAGCAAATAATTAATCAAATTACGCGATATAGCAGCAAAACTCAAAATCACTTTTATATTAATCGCAGGCCACTTCGAGGGGGCAACCTCCTTTGAGCAAGCTCAATACAAAATAACTTCACCGTGCCTTCCTTGGCCTCAACACACACTTATATACTAAAAATAGGCACCAATACTATGGGTCAAAACCATGGGCCAATATAAACTATGGATCAAAACCATGCACCAATACTATGGGTCAAAACCATGGGCCAATATAAACTATGGATCAACAAATACTACAGGCGGCTTACAAAGCATATGCACCCAACAACAATAACACAAACTATGGATCAACAATTACTATGGGACGACTTACAAAGCATATGCGTCCAACAACAATATACTAACACAGTAAAGAGAAGGATTGACATGGGTTCCTAACATATTATAAGGAAGATATTCGTTCATTAACTCTGTCCACATGGAGTGATGAACTTAACTCTTTCCACATGGACAGAGTTGATGAGTTGATGAACTCTGTCCATGCAGAGTTCATCAACTCTGTCCATGCAAAGTTCATCAACTCTGACTCTAATCAGTTTACTTAACATAAGGGATTTTTTATGATTTTATGGAATAACGAAAATATTTGTAGTTGACATAAAGAAATGTAGCTTTAATTTCATATTTGATGATATTGGTTCCATTAATTTTAAAAATCTAAAATACATCAAAAACACAGAGAATGCTCCAACAATAGTGTAGCTATTTTCATTTTAAGAACTATTAGATAATATTATGGACATCTAGGTCTTTAGTAAAAATGTAGTTTTTAAAATCTAAAACACATAAAAAACACAGAGATTGCTACATCAATTTCTCATACATCCAACAATAGTGTAGCTATTTTCATTTTAAGAACTATCAGATAATATGAGGGACATCTAGGTAATAAAAACTTAGTTTTTATAGTAGCTAGTTCTCTGAAGTTGAGGAATTAACATGTAGAATTTGAATATGTTATGAGTTGTATATTAGATAATATTAAGGACATATAGGTTTTTATTAAAAACTTAGTTTTTTAGTGGCTAGGTCTTTGAAAATGAGGAATTAACATGTAAAATTTGAATATGATATGAGTTGATTTGTGTTATCTTGTAGATATCATATCAAATGGAAATAGATAATAAATTAGTTATAATCATTTAAAGAACTATTAGATAATATTAGGGATATCTAGGTCTTTATTGAAATCTTAGTTTTTATAGTAGCTAGGTCTTTGAAGTTGATTAATTAACATGGAGAAATTGATATTTGTGTAAACTTGTAGATATCATATCCACTAGAAAGAGAGAAGCCTTCGAGATAGAAGCATAGGAGGTCATCACATTTTTTAGGAGTTTGTGTCCGAAATGAAAATCGAAGATTATCGATTTCACCTTGGGATTCAAGCTTTTTGTATAGTTCACATTTATCTGATCATCGACATGGCGATAGTGGTAGAGATGATTCCCCCTTATCATCTATGGGTGAACGTGGATCTCGACCTTCAGTACGGGAGACAAGCGTGGAAGCAGAGCAAGGTTCGCAAGAGGCTCATCATCCTACACAGGGTGGCAAAGGTCAAGCAAGGACATAATATGTCCAGCTAGTTAAGGGTTGTACACCCATTACGACCTATCCATCAGATTTACCGGAGGAGCTTCCATGGGAAAGTGGTCTTCAACAAACGACCCTTGAAAGTTGTAGGGCTCACTATGACAAATTGCAAAACGATCTTTCTAGTTTGGATCTTGCTCCAAAGAACAAACAAAGTATAACCATGGTTTTGCAATCATTACAAAAATTCATTGAGGTATATGAGAATCTTGGACCAACAACAGATGGTTTTGTTGCCTTGATGCAAAGAAGAAAGGCACAGGTGATGGGTCCAGACAAGTGGGTTGTTGTGAAGGAGAGAGTGAGTAGAGAACAGGCCAACTCAATGTTTAATTTCAAAGAGGGCCTAAAGCGAAAAGTGTTGAAAGTGCAATATTTTAGGCACCTTGAACTTACACATTTTTTATATGATCGGTTGCTTACAGCCTATGGTCGGTTGCCATGGAATGATGAGGTTCTTAATTATTTTGCTAGGTTTTTTTATGATGAATTTTTTTTAGGAATAAAGCCAGACTATATTGATATTCATTCCGAGTTTTATGGAGTTGGAAAGGGGAGGATATGCAATCGAAAAGGTGCCTTTAGAGATCCCAGTACTCTTCAACCTCCACTTCCGATATCTCGTCAACCTAGGCTTGTGACCTACAAATCGGAGATGGATCCCACATCACAAGTTGGGACAGCTACAAGGCATAATGTTGCCGAAGGTTTGACTTCAGTATTTGTAGGAGTTGATGTTGGATTAAGTCGAGAAAGGGCTCGAGCCATTATTCGGCAAGATTTTGTTTACAAAACAAATGATGAGTTAAATTGTATGGGCATTGAAGATCTAAAGTCCTATGCCAAGCTTTGTCATGATATAGCTTCAGACAGAATATCTAATGACACGTCAAGTATAGAAGAGGTTTGTGTACTTTCAATCTATTAACTTTATTTATTTATTTTGAATTAAACTTTTTGTTACATTATATTTATGTATGATAAATTATTTTTTTATGTATAGTAATAAATATGTTACGTAAATGTTTATTGTTTTTAGTTTTCTCGATTGTTAAATGAACATAATTTTAGAATCTCCACTAGTCAAAGAACTGAAAATGCAGAAGAGCATTTTGAAGAGGTATATTTAAAATTTACACATTTATATTTATGTTTGAAAGATATTTTTTTTGTTTTAAAATTTAACTATGTATCTTATTGTTAATTTGACTTATCTATGCAGGTTTCATTAGATTCGAACTTTTTAGATGATTTTTCATCTATTGTGAGCTAATGTTTTATTTTTTTCGTTTCAGTTTTAAGTTAACTGCTAAGCTTAATAATTTTTTCTTTTACTATGATTTATTTATTAACAAAATTTAAATTTTAAGGGAAGAGAACATATTGAAATTGGAGGTGAAGATATAGGTTCTTTGATAGATGTGGATATTGGCACCGAGGTAATTTTGTTCATAAATGAATTGTTCTCTGATATATATGTTTAAATAGTTTAAATAATGTTTGAGATTTGTAAATTGCTTTTATATATGTTGAAGCTTGGGTCTCTTCAATCTTTTCGAGGCAAAGGAAAGACTCCATTGGACGACAGTGTTGGAATTGTAAGTTTAATATTTTATTTTTTTTAATTTAGTTTAAAATAGTCTAAATAATTTGTAAGATTTATAAATTGTTTTTATATATGTTGTAGCTTGGGTCTCCTCCACCTTTTAGAGGCAAAGAGAAGACTCCGTTGGATGGTAGAGAATTGGAGGTAATTTTGTTAATAATTGAAATTTTCTTCAATATATTAGTTTAATGTTTTTATGTTTTGATTTTAGTTTAAAATTCTTTAAATAATTTATGATATTCATAATCTGTTTTTATACATGTTGCAGATTGTTACGAGTCCAAGGGAAGACCTTAGTCGAAGATAGTGGTGGACTTCCATATATATATATATATATATATATATATATATATATATATATATATTGTAGTTGATTTGGACATTGAGGAGCTTAATTTTTGGATTATATACATGTACATTGAACTCACATGCACATAATTTTCTGATTATATACATGTACATTGAACTCACATGTACATGATTATTTTTGGGGATTATATACATGTACATTGAACTCACATGTTCATGATTGTTTTTTTGGATTATATACATGCGCATTGACCTTAGATATTGTTTTTGGATTATATACATGTATATGTAAAGGTTATGAATATTAGGAATTTTTGACATGTGCAAATATACGAATGTGTGTAAATTATTAAATTTATGTATGTTTGTTGTTGAGAAATTGAGAGTGATAGAAATGTTAGGAAGTTTTGATAGGTACAATCTAATGTTAAGAATGAATATATGGGGAATGTTAATGTTAAAAATGAATATATGGGGAATGTTAATGTTAGGAGTGAATGTAGGAATGGGAGAAAGTTAGGAGTGAATGTTTTGATAGGTGCAATGTTAGGAGTGAATGTGGGGATGGGGGAATGTTGGAAGTGAATGTTTTGATAGGTGAAATGTCAGGAATGAATGTGGGGATGGGGGAATGTTATGAGTGAATGTTTTGATAGGTGCAATTTAATGTTAAGAATGAATATATGGGGAATGAATATGTGAATGTTAATGTTAGGAATGTCAGGAAGTTTTGATAGGTGCAAATATATGAATGTTTGGAATGAATGTTAAGAATGAATGTTATGAAGTTTTGATAGGTGTAAATATATGAATGTATGTATTATTAAGTTTATGTATGATTGTAGAAATAATTTATGTACTATTAATTTTATATACTGTTAGTTTTAAAGAAATAGTTTAAAATGAATATAGTTCTAAGTGGATCAATTAGAGTTTATCTATGGATTCTTAGAATTGGTTTTGTTTTGATAGGTGCAAATATATGAATGTATGAATTAATGTTAGGAAGTTTTGATAGGTGCAAATTTATGAATGAATGTTAGGAAATGTTCAGAATGTTAAGAAGTTTTGATAGGTGCAAATATATGAATAAATGTTAGGAAATGTTAGAAAGTTTTGATAGATGCAAAATATATGAAAGTATGTATTATTAAGTTTATGTATGATTGTAGATGTAAAATATTTTCAATGTTGAAAAGTTGAAAATGTTAGGAATGTTAGGTATGTTAGGAAGTTTTAGGTGCAAATATATGAATGAATGTTAAGAAATGTTAGGAATATTAGGATGTTTTGATAAGTGCAAATATATGAATGTATGAATGAATGTTAGGAAATGTTCGGAATGTTAGGAAGTTTTGATAGGTGCAAACATATGAATGTTAGGAAAGGTTAGGAATGTTGGGAAGTTTTGATAGGTGCAAAATATATGAACGTATGTATTATTAATTTTATGTATGATTGTAGATGTAAAATATTTTCAGTGTTAAGAAGTTGAGAATGTTATGAATGTTAGGTATGTTAGGAAGTTTTAGGTGCAAATATATGAATGAATGTTAAGAAAGGTTAGGAACGTTAGGAAGTTTTGATAGGTGCAAATATATGAATGTATGAATGAATGTTAAAGAATGTTCGAAATGTTAGGAAGTTTTGATAGGTGTAAATATATGAATGTTAAGAAATGTTAGGAATGTTAGGAAGTTTTGATAGGTGCAAAATATATGAAAGTGTATTATTAAGTTTATGTATGATTGTAGATGTAAAATATTTTCAGTGTTGAGAAGTTGAGAATGTTAAGAATGTTAAAAAGTTTTAATAAAAATATTTTTTATTACTAAGGTAACATTAGCAATTTAATTATTATATTTATTTTATGTTCATTACAAGAAAATAAAAGGAGCACTACAAAGTTGCAGTAGTGAGGAAACTACAAATAGAATTCCTATAACCCCCCAGGATTTAAACAAAGGTGATGAAATGAATACAGAAAAACAAAAAGAAAGACTTGCAGAGTTATAGGGAGAATTCAAAAAGTTAAGGCCCCCCTTGTTCGATGGAGAATTTGAGGAAGCAATAGAATCTTGGTTGTTAAATATCAAACACAATTTTCAAGTGTACAGATATGATGATAATTTGAGGGCACCTTTATCTTTTTTCCAACTGAGCAGAAAATCTGCTCTGTGGTGGAAGGAGGCTAAAAGTGTCAGTAACATACATAGTAAAGAGTTGAGTTGGAATTTTTTTTTTAACTATTTAAAAAATGTATATGTCAGAACGATAGTATGATGAGAAAGCCCAATAATTCAATGATTTGAGACTAGGATTGTTAACCATGGAAGAATTCGTAACTGATTTTGTAAATTTACAATGCTATGTACCATACCTAAGAGTTGAAAAAGCTAAGGTATACAATTTTATCAGTTGTTTACCCCTAGTGTATAAGGAAAAGATTGTGTTTGAAATTCCTAAACAATGGATGAAGCAATTAGAAAGGCCTAATTGTGCTACCATTTGTTTAAACAAAGATCCAAATTGAGCAGAAGTTGGAAAAAAAAAATTGAAAGGATTTAAACCCTCACTTTTTGAAAAAGCAACAAGAGGTCATAGTGATAACAATTACAACAGGCGAGGTTCAACCAATAGCAATGGGGTAAAGAGTATCGAAACTTACATTGGAGGATGGAATAGTAAGCCATAAGCATGTTGCGGGGAGCTTCTACTGTGAATGACGTAGCCAAGAATATCCCTATAGTTGATGTTTCTTTGGAATATTGGCAAGCGGACCATCAATCCACTATGTTGGAAGTACAAGGTAAAATTTTGAACATACATGTTTCTATACTTATCGATTCAAGATCTAGTTTAAGTTACATTGCACCAAAAGTAGTTGAAAAGTGTAAACTTAGTAAGGAAAAACAAAAAAATGCATGGTTGGTATAGCTGGAAACAAGGGTAAAAAGAAAACTTGCGAAGATAGCTAAAGATTTGATATTAGGTTTTAATTACTTGGATACCTCAGCGAATTTAAATATACTTCCCCTAGGATCCTATGACATTTTGATAGGTATGGATTGGCTAGAATCTCATAAATTTGTTATCGACTATTTGCATAAAAATTTTAGTAGTGTGGATGAGGAGGATAAGTATCATACAATGAAGGAAATTTATAGACATTTATCTACATGACAAATTTTAGCACTACAACGTAAAAAGTGTATTAGGAAAGGGTGTCAACTTTATGGCATCAAAATTAAATAATTTGAGCCCGAAAAATAAAAAATGGAATTGGAACAATTTCCTATTTTAAAGGAATTTGAAGTTGTCTTTCGTGATAGGATATCAGTATTACTACTTAAACGATATTTATATTTTACCATAGATCTAATGTCGTTTTCAACACCAGTATCACGAGATCCATATCATATGAATATCCCAGAATTAAAAAAATGAAGAATACAATTACAGGAGTTACTAGACAAAGGATATATTCGGCCTAGTGTATCTCCTTGAAGAGAACCCGTTTTGTTCGTTAAAAAGAAGGATGGAACTTTCAGAATGTGCATAGATTACAAACAATTAAATAAGATTATAGTTAAAAACAAGTATCCCTTACCAAGAATAAATGACATGTTTGATGACATCGACGGAGCAAAGATATTTTCAAAAATTGACCTCACAACAGGATACCATAAATTTCAAAGCACACTACTCAAATTTAACTAATTCAATATGTATGTAATTGCACACTTTTACAAAATATGTTTAAGTCCTCCAATTTTTATTATTAATGCAAAAACCAAACATGTTCCACATTTGAAAATACATTAAATTCTACCAAACTTCATTATTAATATAAAAATCACAATAATTTTTTTAATAGACATAACAATTGTTAAAACCTGATTTATTAGATTTGGGGTGGACTACGAGCTATCTATTTTGATCTACAAACAAGGATGAGACAAGTGTATTGTCGACGTTGATTATATGGGAGTCGTTCAAAATAAGAAATAAACAATTATATATAATTGGTACCTTAAAAATGGATAAGTGGTAGCCATGCATGACTTATAAGTGGTAGTGATGCATGGATAACTCGTAGTTGATGAATGAAGAACCAACAGTTCATGGCAGATAACTAGAAGAATGTGAGATAAAAAAAAGAATATAAAAAATAATTTATAATTGATAAATAGATAACAGGAAGAATGTGAGAGACAACATGTAGCTAGGCATGGATAAATGAGAGTTGAACAGTGTTTAACTTGAGGAATATGAGGAATAAAAAAAATCTAAAGTGTCTTCCATACCATCACTATCTCTCAACCATTTGATCCCTATCTACGTGACCCAACCACAAACTATGTGAGTGTGCTAGTAATATAATAAATTGTAATGTATTATTATTGTTTACTGTCGAGATTGATTCTATGGAAATCATTCAAAATTCGAAATAATCTATTATTAAAAAAGGAAAGAATATAAAAAATAGCTCGTAGCGATGCATGGATAACTTATAGTTGATGAATAGATAACCAACCATTGGTGGCAGATAACTAGAAGAACGTGAGCTAAAAAAAATTTGGTCGACGAAATTTTTTTTGCATTTGGTTTTTCATCCGAACAACCTTTGTTATAAATAACGGTTCCGTAACGGAAAAACATTGTTCGGCCAAATAACCTCTGAGACCTGAAACCTGCACAATTTTCAGGTTTCTCCATTTTTGGAAGGTAAAATGGATGCCTTACACTACAAATCGACTGTCGGACTTGATACCATTAGTTTCGTCATTGAATCTACTTTCCTTAGGTATAGATTTTGTTGTGTATAGGTGAGATCCGATATTTTTAATTTTTTTTGTTTCTTAACATGTGTCGAGTTTCATTTCATCTCTTTCAACATGTGGTGAAATGAAAAATATATAACTTTAAAAATACACCACCTAAAAAATTGAAACAAATATGGTGCGGTTAATTGGAGTGTCTACTTCAAAAGGGTATTCGTATATTTTTAAATTTTATAATAAATTGAGAGAAGTGGTGCAACCAAACACATGTTGAAAATCAACAAGGTTTCCCCATTGATCGAATTCAAAAAAATATTATAATTAGTATATAAATCCGTTGGTTACAAACTTATAGTCATCGCAATAGTATATTGTGTGTAGATTGTTGTAACATATTTTGTTTTTGCAAAACAATAGTTTAATAATGATTTTAGGGACACAACCAAACATGAAAGACACACTGTCAAACATTTTCCGAAACGACATATCAAATCTCAATAAAAAAAATTGAAAATTTTATGAATAGAAAGCTAACATAATTCTCTAAAAGTTTTGTTTTTACTTAAAAGTGAAATTCTAAACGAAAATATCACTTTCGTTCGCCTAAAGTTGAAAAACATGAAAAAATCAAATTTATTTTCTCATAAGACCCCCCAAAATAGACACCCATCTTCATGGATTCACCCCTAAATAAATACAACTTTTACATGCATCGGACCAAAAATAAACATAAGCATAGACAAACGAGTAGGCTGAAGGAAAAGACTCAACAACAAAATGGAATTCAACCTTATTGAAATAGAAAAAGGCATGATTAAAGATGGTGCAATTTCTAAAAGAGTAAATATTCAAAATGTAGCATTCAAAAAGCAAGAAAATCATACCTTTAATCTCTGTCAAAATTCGCTTTAATGATAGTCTCAAACATTGGCCACCTTTCTTAGCATGAATTCCTAAAACCAAAGACAAATTGATACCTTTAATCTCTGTCTAAATTCTCTTTAATGATAGTCTCAAACATTGGCCACCTTAGCATGAATTCCTAAAACCAAAAACAAATTGATACCTTTAATCTCTGTCGAAATTCTCTTTAATGATAGTCCCAAACATTGGCCACCTTCCTTAGCATGAATTCCTAAAACCAAAGACAAATTGATTCATAGTTCGATGGAGATATATCCCACCTCCACACTTGGAACAAAGTAAATAAACAAGAAGATTAATTTTATGCCCCTCTCCCACGAAATAAAGAGAAGCATGCTTTCATTCCCTTTGGTGAAGGCATGATGCCACTTTGATTACATAAAATTTCTTGGGACTGAACATTAATTTTATATATTATTATTATATAATTAATTTAAATTTGATTAATAATTATTTAATTTAATTAATAATAATTAATAGAATAATATATATAAATAATAAGATATTTTATTATAATTTAATTACATAAATATAATTATTTATTTAAAATAAACACAAATTTTTAATTAAATTTTTGAGATTTATTCTTTATCTTTGATATCTTTCTTTATGTATTTGGATTTTATATTTTTCTTCATATATTTAGATATTTGGATTTTATTTAAATAGCATTTGCAATATAAAAATTATGAATTGTATTTTAGTCAATTAGGTTTTGGTTAAAAATCTAAGAATCATGCATCAAAACTTTTGATTATATGTTATTTTTATAAACTCTAAAGAATTTTTTATAGACTTTAAAGAATTTGTTAAAACTAATTGTGAATTTATTTTATTTATAAATTTAAACTTTAAATAACTCAAACTTTGCCATCCTTCCACTCTCAAAATAAATAATAATAACTAACAAGAACCACCAGGTGGAAATGTTCACTATGCTGCTTATAGGTGTTGATATAAGATGAAATGATAAGAAGCTATTAGTAAAGAAAAGAGTCTTTTGGGTCAGGGTATTAACAAAGATAATATGCCTTATGAATAAGGCCATTAATAATTGTCTCACAACATCATTGAAGCATACCTATTTCTCAATGCCTTATGAAAATATGCCTTAAATGGATAATACCTATTCTTTTGCATGGATGTTTTTCTTCTAGTCTTTCCTTTTTATAGCTTTTGTGTTAGAGAAGTGCCTTTTAGTAAAGTTGGAGACATTACTCAATGTAACACAAAAAAAAAACTATCAAATACTTCAAATTCACCTAAATGCTTTGGCTAATTCACCTAAATCTTTAAGCCAAAGACGATTATTTAAATGTTTTGCAATCTCTAAGTTTAAGGACCTAACAATATATGATAAATGTCAAGCCAAAAAAAAATTAAATAATTTGAATGCCATGCAATCTCTAAGTTTAAGGACTTAAAAATATATGATAAATGTTAAGCCAAAGAAGATAATTTAAATGCCATGCAATCTCTAAGTTTAAGGACTTAACATATAAATACCATGCAATCTTTATGTTTAACAAACTTTTCTGGTTGTTAGTTTTGCATGAGTTATGTGTGGATGATCATGTCTCAAATACACATAAATCTTATGTGCATGGATAAAGTGTGTTTAATCCATACATCATTGCTAACAATAAATTTTATGACTTATTATGAATTTATTAAATTTAAAATATAAATATGTGAATGGATAGTGTGTCTAATTCATATAAATATTGTTAACAATAAATTTTGTTGTAATCTAATAAGTGAATTATTATGAATTTATTAAATTTAAAATATAAATATTTTAACTTTGAGATAAATGTAAATTTTATCGAAAGTATAAACAATAAACTTTTTTTTGTCAATTTAAAAACCACTTATTCTATATTAATAATAAAATGTCATTTTAACATAATAATAAAAAGAAAACAAAATTAAGCAAATCCACATGTCATTCTAAATAATAATAATAATAAAACAAATCAAGACATTTCCTGGGTTACCTAGGTTTCCCATTTTCAACTCCACTTATTAAAGTTAAAAGAAATATATATGATGAGCAAGCTGGAATAAATTGACAACCATATTGATTTTTAACAATAAAAGAAACATTATACAATTCATTAACTTGTAAGATTAACTTGTAAGGATTATGAGAAAATTGTAAATTTTTTATAATATTAATAACTAAAAAATAATTTTCATAAAATAACAGTTATTAGATATCAAAACCACCTTGATATCAAAACAAAGAATCTGTTCTATTACATATAGGCAACCAAATTAGAATTAGTTTTGCTTCTTTCCACCAGCCAATATGGTAGATACCAGCCAATATGAGAGATATGTGTAGACCCCTGCTACAAGCTTGATTAAATAGAAACCTAGAGGGAACCATGCAATCACTACTACAAGTGTAAAAATCAACAGGCCCATTACATAATCATAACCACCTGCAAGAGCCCTTACCTAATTCCAAAAACCAATCCTATGCACCACTGGTCTGCATGCTTGTGCAGAAAAATTGCATTATTCTTCCCTACTTTTAAACTGGCACTGCTACAAGCATAAAAATCAACAGGCCCATTACATAATCATAACCACGTGCAAGAGCCCTTACCTAATTCCAAAAACCAATCCTATGCACCACTGGTCTGCATGCTTGTGCAGAAAAATTGCATTATTCTTCCCTACTTTTAAACTGACACTGCTACAGGCATAAAAATCAACAGGCCCATTACATAATCATAACCACGTGCAAAAGCCCTTATCTAATTCCAAAAACCAATCCTAACCACCATTGGTCTGCATTTTTCTTCCCTACTTTTAAACTGTAAAAACCACATTCAAATAATTCCGAAAACACTAGACTTTCAATATTTAATCCCATGAATATGAATCTCGAAATGGATTCTGAAGACCATTTTTTGATACTTTCTTAAGGTGGTCTTTATCAATATTTTACCAATGAAGAGGTGGTTAACCATGTAGAATGGTTTATGTCATCTTTTCCAGATGGATATCCTGCCCAACATCTCATTGAATAGGTCCTCTTTCGTGCAACAAAGAAAGCTGGTAAGGAGACTTCAATGCTGAAAAATTATATCAATTGCCGTTGGATTCAAAACAAAGTTCATTAAATAGTGCTATATGGTATACTTGTTTTTCTGAAGTACTCAACTAGCATATGGATGCAAGGATGGACTTCCATGAACTGTTAGATATACCTCAAGGGGATAGCCACAAATATCATGATGGTGTTTCTGTGATGGTTGTTTCTTTGGAAGGAAAAATATGGAGATCCTCAGTGTAAATAATCTCAATCTCGGAGTACAAGATAATAAGGTACTCCCACATAAGAGTTGATTCTTTCATCTCTTTTCAATTTTCTGTGTACCATATTTCAAAGTAGAGATTGCAGCCTAGAGAAGAGATTCTTGGAGAGGCCGCTACCGTTGTATCTGATGGAAATGAAAAGCTGCAAGTATTTGTCTCTGAAATTTTGCCCTTATTTTGCAATGTTGCTATTGATAGCTTGTTTATTTCTTCCATGAATACTACATGGAGAATGACACCCCTTTAAAAAGATAAATCCAGATAAAGATATATATATATATTTTTCTGCAAGGCATTCTAATCTTATACATTTAAAATAAAAAACAATACAATTATTTAGTTTAGTACTTCTCACTTTAAATTCATATGCAATTGTGCTTTGACTTCACTGGAGCTAATTTAGTTAATGAGAAACTTTGTGAGGTTCGTTGTCTTTTAACTAGTAAAGACGAATTTACCCTTTTAACGAAAGAAAAAATTCACCCATTGCCCGAAGAATTAGAAATGTTTAACTCAAACTAAGCAAATTTATGTTAAAGATCATTTCCAAAATTGTTTATACATTTTGTCAAGGTTAAAATCCTTGCGAATCCATACATCCAAAACAATCTGCAAAATCTTTGAAACTCTACTATACAGACCCCATTACAATCAAGCTTGTTTTCAGTGTAAATTGGGCTCAAAACCGCATGATGTAAATAGTGTGTCATGGTTAAAGCTCTAAATATTTGTTTGAAATTAATATATTGAATTCACTTTGTTTTTTATTTTTCTCAAATATTGAACTCACTTTGTTTCTTTATTTTTCTGTTCTTAGTTTGAGAGAGTATACGAAAATCTAAGTAAATAAATGATATAGTAGAGTGCAAGCTGTATAAAAGAATATGGATATACATGAACGAAAAAAAAAGTTATATATTTAAGATACCAGTAAGTTTAACTTTGGAATTTTAGAAGTTGTATATAGACATTTATATAGAAGCTGTAATAAAGCTAAAAATTCACCCCAAAATTGGCTGTAAGTGTCCATACCATTCGTGATATTGATGGCATGTAAGTAGGTGTTAATACCATTCGTGGTATTGATGGCATGTAGACGGTCTTATCGTGTCCTGTTTTTCAATATATCATTGTTGATTCTTAGAAACTCTTTTTTGGATATTTTGTTACAGACAATTTTAGATGGTAAAGTTAACCACGAAGTTAGAGTGACTTTAGATTGACATTTTTCCAAATAATCACATTCTTTTAAAATAAACCAAAACAAAAATTCAAAGCAACAAAAAATATTCAACTTGGACCACTTATCACTTATCATGCGTTAGCTATAAACCGTCGAGGCATGGTAGAATTCATGGCTGCCACTTGCCTTCGTTTATTTGTGGATCCTTATAAACCTAAAGTCATCATGATAAACAAATTCAAAGTAAAAGAAACATACAGTTGTCTCTTCCTTCTGCGGCCAGATGGATGAAGCATGCATGAACCACATGACATGTGTACACTCTATCGTACATGCGTTGTTTGTTGGACTTGGCATTGCCTTTGTGCGATAAAGGGTGTTAATCAGAGAAAAACGCGAGGCTACAGGATTACAATGGTTGTGTGTACTACTAGTTAGTGCACATCATAAGATGGTAGAAATCGTGCTCTCTTATATAACCGTGAGATCAGTAGGCTGGGCATTAAGGCATGGTGAACTTGATTTTCTTTAGTCGTTCTGTTGCTTTCCACTTTTGGACTTACCAATGAGGGTATGTTTTCGTTTTCTTTTTCATGATGATTTCCATTTTTTTCATTTAGTACAGAAAGAGCTAGAAAATATTAGCACGATGAAAAAAAATTGTATTAAATGCATAGCTATGAAATTTATTAGAAATCAACGACTGCATTTCATTATGTATAACAAATCAAAATTGTATTAAATGCATAGCTATGAAATTTAATAGAAATCAACTACTGCATTTCATTATGTATAACAAATCGTTGTGTGCCAAACTATGTAGTCGTATCAATTTTGATCATTTAATACAGAAAGAGCTAGAAAATATCAGATGTGCCAAACTACAGTCGTATCAATTTAGATAATTTAATACAGAAAGAGCTAGAAAATATGAGCACGGTGAAAAAACTTGTATTAAATGCATAGCTCTGAAATTTATTAGAAATCAACGACTGCATTTCATTTTGTACAACAAATTGTTATGTGCTTAAGTTACAGTCATATCAATTTTGACCAAGAACCGTTTACATTCCTTTCAATTGTTACAATCTGGTCTTGAAATCCAAATTCTGGGAATCCTATTATGGTCCTACATATTTGTCAATGGATAAGCACACTCACCCCACTCACAATGGGCAGTAAAATGATTTTGTATGACAATGACCACGGTTTATAACAAGTAGTGATTTGCTATAGATTGCAGGAACCAATACCATTTGAATTTTATTAAGGGGATTTAGCTGAAATTTTACAAACAATGGGGGATTTGAAGGGTTTGAAGTCGATGAATAGAATCCAAAGGATTCCATACTTATTAACATTAGATCATAAAACTGCCAGCCTTCATTTTTATTCTAAATTTTATGATTTAACTGGAAATTTGGGTTTATGTGGCATGGGGTTATTTAGTTTTTATACTAAATAATCAAAGCTAATAATTTTCTAGGCCAGGTTTAGCATGCTAAATTTTTGCACATAGATGTCATAGTCCAAGGTAAATCATATCCACCTTGCAGACTGATAATCAATCATTAGTAGTGTCTCAAGTAGAAGCAACACGCTAAACAATACTAGTGCCCTCATCGTCCTAATTGACAGAGGTCCCAACACAGTAAAATCCGCTTACAAGTCTACAGACAAACCTATGTCATCCTAGAACTTGGACCTAATGTGTTCAAAAAAATCTTCTGAGGGACATGAATAGGGTATCCTGGCCAGTAGAAGAAATAAGAAATAAACATTACAGAAAAATAAAAAAAATAAAAAACAACAGACTTAAAAGAAATAAGAAATAAACATTACAGAAAAATAAAAAAACAGAAAAACAACAGACTTAAAAGCACTTTATCCATTTGAGGACTAAGCTAAGTGGAATAAATTCTGTCACTCATTAAAAAACACTACCAATTCCTGTCAAGTGAAAGAAGAGAAGTAATGTGCATACCTTGGAGAGATAATATACATACTGGGAGACAATCAACTGAGCTGAATTGAGCTGCATGGTTAAATTGAAGGTTTCGAGGGTTGTTATTAAACTAACTGACACTAAAATTGACATTTCCCGTAACCAATGTAATACAAAGACTTGCTCATAATTCTGGAATCTTCTTGTGGTCCTACGATACCTCATCATCGTGACTGGTATGGGCCTCAAATATTGTATTTGTTGCTCAAAACTTATTACATTCTGCAAAAACATGTAAAAATTCCATCACTTTCAGTACAGGAAACCAAGTAAACATGCAAGAGTATAAACAATGAACACCGGGAATAAACATCCGCATGTTGGTTTTTCACATGTTTCTTAATAGATAAACTCCATCAATACACGGAGCAGGTCAGAAATCTTCAAG
This sequence comes from Pseudotsuga menziesii, assembly GCA_001517045.1. Lineage (NCBI taxonomy): Eukaryota > Viridiplantae > Streptophyta > Pinopsida > Pinales > Pinaceae > Pseudotsuga > Pseudotsuga menziesii. The sequence continues at coordinate 16,871 of LPNX010933289.1, forward strand.
TTTTTATAGATATTAAAACAAATCAAACGGCCACATACAACTGAACACAACTGCAAATCTCCCGAGCAACTAAACACAACAACTAAAAATACTATACAACACATGGCATGTGAATCATGTGAGATTCATATCGTACTTGTGTATTCTAACACACTATTCAAATTGCATGATACTTATTATCATGCCAATTCCGAAGGGAAAACCGACACTATGATGGCCAAAGCCTCATTACTGCTCAGTGCTCATGCTTTTGATCTTCCTCTTGCTCTTAGCCTTTCCTCATTACTCACTTGTTCTGGAGTCCAGGAATATTCGCTTTGATTTTATTCACCAGCCCAGGCTTTTGAGTAGAACTAGAATAACCGATTTGAGCCTGGCTCCCTAGAAGCATCCCTTTGAATTTATCCACTAGCCCCGACTTCTGAGTTGGATTAGAATGAGCGGTCTCGCCGGTATGACCAGTCTGGGTATGAGTCTGGCCTCCCAGAATCTTATCCTTGATTTTATCCATCGGACTCGCTTTCTGATTTGGATTATGATGAACAGCTTGTGTTTGGGTGTGGCTGTGGCCTAGTACTTAATAGCCATGATAACAATACTTAGTTGAAAATTTGATAGATAACAATAAACAAATGGAAGGATATATAGCAGAATGGTTGTATAGAACTTTGTGAAAATTGTAGATGAAAAAGGATCACTATGAAAGAGAGACAGTAGAGCGTGTGCCATGGCTTTTTACTTACTCCACTCTCTGAAGTAGCGTTGTCGTAGCCAGAGTCGGCCGAGGTGAATGTGGCTTCGGTGATTAAATCGTCCGACGTCAGTTCTGGGTCGAGGTATGCAGGGATTGTTTCTTTGATACCCAAGGCTGAAGGTGCAGTTCAAAATATACAGAAATGAGATCGAGAAAAATTAGTCAATCCTTGGAATGTATATAGAAATATAAATGTTGAGTATTTGGAGGTTATACCCAAGAAATCTGAAGTAAGATTTCCATTAGAGGAGCGTCCAGTAGGTATCCCACCAGGAAAATATCTATCATAAGGCAGGAAGCTGCACTTCGTCGGTGTATCAATGTTATTGTTGTTGCCAGCGTCAAGAGTAGAGTCTCCTAACACAATTAATGCAGGAAACTGTGGTTTTCCTTAACCTTGAACCACCTCTGAACTTGAGATTAAGTAAAACCACACTGAGATGAGAGTAGTAGCGATGAATTCAAGATTCCAGGAGGCCGCCATTGATGGTGAATTTTGATGCTCGGTTGCCATTGATGGTGAATTTTGCAGCTCTGTATTCTATGTTTGCATGTTTAAAATAATACTTGGAGAGTGGTGCTTCAAAGATCAATGTAGAGTGTAGAAGTAGTTGAATGGTTCAGTGAGTTATTAAAGGTACCATGAATTCGAATGGCAGTTCAATAAATGGCATTAATAAAAATCCAAGACGTGGACTGGATTCTAATGTAAAAGTTACTTTGATTTAAGAGGTGAGGGTTAGGGAATCTTATCCTCCACTTTCTACTCTTCATCTCTTGTCCCATGAATTTAATTTAGTTCATTGCAATAAATACCAAATTGCTATAAGGCATTATGGCATGGCCTGTTAAATGTAAATGCAGTAATGTGGTAGTAGTTATTGGTCGACAAGTTACACATCATCCCACTCACTCCGAGAAAACTAAATTAAAATGTTTCAGTAGTTATTGGTCGACACGTTACACATCATCCCACTCACTCCTAAAAAACAAATTAAATGCTGCTGACATGAGCCCGCATCACTGTGGATCAGCTCGAGGGGTACAGAGGTTCTCTCATGACTAGATCTCTCAAATTTATGCTCTGGGTGTTTTCCTAGGATACAACCTTGGAAGACTCCTTTGGAAAATTTTATCTTGGGCAACCCTATGACCATCTCTTTTTCACTAAGATCATAAAGATACTTGTAGTTTAGGTGGCCAAATATTTCATGCCAAAGCTTGCTGGCTTCATTAGCATGAATCAGAAGAGCAGAGGGGTTTGAGTAGGGTAGGAAGTGTGAGAACATGTATACCTTTTGAGCATGATTTGTAACTCCTTTTGCAATGACTCTACCACTTGAGATCTCTGTGATCTCAACTTCATTAGGGGAGAATATGACTTTCTTAGGAGACCCAGTGTGGGTCATCTGGTACACTGACAAGAGGTTGGAGGCAAGACCAGGCACATACAAGACACTGCTGAACTGACCATGATCAAGATCAATCCTCTCTTTGCCCAAACATTCAGTGAGAGAGTCATCTCCCAGTACTATAGGTGGTCCTTTCGACATGTCAAGTGAGGAGAAGGCCTCCTTGGTCGAAACCATGTGTTTTGAAGCTCCAGAATCGATGATAAAATTGGGTGAGCTTGATGTGCCAGCAACCAATGCATGAACTCTCTCTCTGTCATCTGAACTTGATCCTCCTTCTCTCTTCTTTGAGCTTTCTGGAAGGGAGATGCCATTCTTCTCCATGAGTTGGGTCAGCATGTCTATTTGTTTCGTCATACAAGAGCTTTCAGTGTGATTTCCCTTATTGCAGTATGCGCACTTGTTCATTTCACCTTTGTTTTTCTTCTTCTGGTAGTTCTTCTTGGAACCTTGTGGCTCCTCCGAAGACTGTTTCTTGTCTCTCTTTTTCTCAGGTGGATTTTTAGCTTTCTTTTTTCTTTTTGAATCCACCTTCGAATCTCTAGCAATCAGAGCTTGATCTTTGGATGGTTTGATGGTGCCCATCATCACCAGCTTATCCTGTTCTTGTGTGAGAGATTCCATGAAATCTGCAAGGCTAGGCATCTTCCAGGTTCGAGCTGTCAATTTTGTGGCATAGAAGGTTCAAACAAACACTGAATAGTCAGGGCCTAGCTTCAAGAGAATGGCCAGGACGAGATGATCATCCTTCTTTTCGATCCCACACTGTTTCAGCTGCAAAACAAGTGCTTTGAAATTGGAGAAATATAGCTGCAGGGATTCAAAGCTATTTGGACTCAGAGAAATCAGCTCATTTTCGATTTGATGTCCCCTCATCTCATCTGTCTTTCCAAAAATATCAGCAAGCTTCTCCCATACTTCATTCGGTGATGTCAATCCATCAAGATGGAAAAGGAGGTCTCTGGAAATACTCAGACACAGGAGACCATAGGCCTCATCCCTCTTGTTGTGCCATTTAATCTTCTCTGCAGCTGCATTGGGCTCTGCTTCTATTGCCATAGTCACCCTGTAGAGGCCTTTCACTCTCAACAGTATCTCCATCTCTGCTTTCCATTCAAAGAAATTGAAGGGAGTCAAGATAGTTTTCTATGATTGATCCATAGCTTAGAAAATCTGTCCCGGCTGTTAATAGAAGTATCCCAGTCACTGATGTCGAACCTGCAAAACAATTTTGAAGGAGAGAAATCGATCTACAATGGCTCTGATACCATGTGGAAATTGAACCCAGCGATAGATTAATTTTACTCACAACAATTAACAATTGATCATGCAAAATCACTCACAAAAGAGACTGAAATTGGAGCTGAACAATAAACTGTATTAACTCAGTGTACAATAGCCAACCCTGTAACATAATAGGTTGCTGAATAAATAACATACATCAGGGATTCAAATGCATGATGAGCAATTCGAATCTAGCATAAAGCAGGCTTACCAAAAATAAGAAAATCCCCCATAGGTGTAAAAAGTTGATCCCAAATCTGTCATGGAGCTCACGAATTAGAAAAATGGATTGGGCAAGCTAAAGAGTGGTGGCATGGCAGCTCATACATGCTTTTGCAAGGAGAAAAGAGTGGAGGATGAAGAGGACAAAAAACTAGTTCAACTCACCTAGTCTAGCTTTTTCGTTTGCCTTAAAACACTGAAAAAGCAGGGAATAAAGCAGAAAAAGCAGAAGGGTGCCTAGGAGGCCAGGAATAAAGCAGATTTGATTCCTTGGGCTTTCCCATGCGCTACATGAGTCAAATAAGGCAAGTTTGACCACTATGGATAGGTAAAAGACAACTTGCACAAGGTGGGACACATGAACTAGGCTAATAAGACAAAAATAGTTAAATTAATGTCTAAGTGGGTAAACTATGGGTTGATTATTCTAACAGAAAGAATGAAGATGCTTATGACCATGAGGGAATGCCTTCATTTTCATTCTTCCAAGTCATAAATCCAACATAACCTTTATCACAATTCAAAGAAACACAGAGGGCTCAGAAAATGGCATACCTTGAACTGGCGCAAGATTGTCCAAAGTGCATGGTTAATTAGGGAAACCAATGGAGTTGGCCACTTCAATTCAATTTGGTAGGTGGAGAATCTTAGAATGCAACTTCCATGATGTAGAATGTTGTGCATAAACAATAGTTTCAAATAAGCGATGTTAGGTTTGTCAATATTGTCCTCATTATGTATTATGGGCTAGGAGCAGATCAACAAGATTAATCCCATTGTAACAAGTGTACAACTAAGATTCATTTCATGGTCTTTGTATATTGTTATGCTTGAATGCATATTGATTAATATTTAAATAAGCTTTACTTAAGTGGTGGTTAAAGAAGCTTAGAGGAAATTTCAACTCAAAATGGGCCTCCTAAGGAAAATTAATAAAATAATAGTCAAAATAATAAAATAATATTTATTAATTTTGGAGGAAGAAAAGAAAAAACCACTTTTTTGTTCATATTTTTGACATATCTCCATGTGTTTTTACTCAAATTTCGATCATGAGAGCTTGTTCGATGTGGAATTTAATTCCGCATCCAACGAGTACCCACTCGGCATACTTTTGACTGGCCCCGCTACCCCAAAAACAAGAAATACCTAGAAAAAAGCGTGATGATGACATCATCATCACATTTTTTCAGGTATTTCTTGTTTTTGGGGTAGCAGGGCCTATCAAAAGTATGTTGAGTGGGTACGCGTTGGATGTGGAATTTAATTCGGCATCCAATGAGCTCTCCCGATCGAAATTTGAGTAAATACACAGGGAGATATGTCAAAAATACGAACAAAAAAAGTAATTCTTTTTATGATACCTATCCCCAAATTTATATTAAAAAATTGTTTAAGAGGTGCTCCCTTTTTGAATTTTAAATCATTTTGATTGGATAATACATGATGACATGGAATTTGTATTATTTTTGGAAGGCCCATTTTAAATTGAAATTTCCTCTAGTGGGGGTAGCAATAATGGTTATTATTATTATTATTAAATAGTATTTGTTTTATGTTTATATTAATCAATTTAACTTGCTTATTTGGTAATTAGTTTAATTTTTAGTGTTTGTTTAACAACCATTCCTCTCCACAAAACTAAGTGGCTAGTTGTATCTATTTGCATTCACCTGCCACTTTCCATGTGGTTGTACTAGTTTATATGAGAATTGGCATCTTCAACCTAAATGAAGAAGGATTCATCCATTCATTCAGCCTTTTAATCAAATCATGTTTCACACCTTCAATAATTATTCTTGATCCCTTAAATATCATCATTCATTTTCATAACAGTTTGTTGGTTTGTAGATCAATTCCTCATATCCCGATGGTGTGGTCTCTTCTCCGTATGTTATGCAGAATTTTCTCTCGGCATCTTTTCCAACACTGGAGGTTAGTTAAGCACTTGTTTCCTTCTTTGTATGGTTGTATTATTTGTTTGAACCCTTACGATTACCATCAATATCTCTATATCCCTTAAGGTAAATAATTAATGATTACCATCAATATCTCTATATCTCTTAAGGTAAAGAATTAATGGATACCCATAATTGTCAATACCCAATTTGTTCATGGCCATTAAAACATCTTGCATTGTAACCCAAGTTATCCACTTATTTTGTTTATTAATCATCTCCAAGTGTGCTATGGGTGCCATGATAAATTTAATATCCTTCAATCTTCTTGGTCTCAAGATCCTTGAATGAGTCCTAAAAAAATGCATGATACCCATGTATGATATATTTCACCTACTAGAGGGATATGGATGGCATGAATAGACAAAAACACATGCCATGAATGATAATGTGTTGCAGACCTACACCATGCATAATTTGTATGTACATGATCCAAGTTCTATATCATTTAAGTGGGGTATGATTGGCATGAGTAGGCTTTGTTCCGTAGAAATGGGCTGTGATATTTAAACAACGTTAGGCGAAAGCAAGTTTCTTACTTCATAAATAAACCCTTTAAGCACAATCATATTGTTAGAAGACAGGATAACTTGAGATTTAGGCCCACCTATTTTTAGGTTTGAATGCCCTAATCAACACCTACAAACTACAACAGAAGCCCTCTTTAAGGTGTCTTTAACATAAAATTTAGATGTGGATGTGATTCACACCGGGGATGGCTTGTAGGGTCTTGAACAAGATCAATGAAGAAAAAAAATTCTCCTTTTCATATTGTTGAATCTTCTTAGGCTCGAGATCATTGAATGAGTCCTCAAATCATTACATGAGTCCTTTTTAAGGGTTCTTTACAAGCCATTGAGTGGAATACAAGTATCATGAGTAGGTTTTATGCACTAAAAATATGTTTGGATGCCTAAACATGGTTAAGGTGTAAATAATGGAATTGATCCCTAATTTAACCTTCTCAAGCTCAAGCTCCATGAACAAAAGCTATACACATTGACAAGATCCCTCACTAGGTAGTCTTTGCATTAAATGTTGGTTTGGGTGAAATCACTATATTTCACACACATAATATTAATGCTAGGGATGCATCTCTCTTATGGGTCCATGGCATGAAACTCATCTTGTTCAATAATTTTGGAAAATAGGGTTTCACTTAGTAAGAGACAATGCAATTTTTGCAATAAGGGGTCAAAATTGGAAATACCTTTACTATGAGGTCATGGGTAACCTTCCCACATCGGAATTTCCCAAACATACATGTCAAATATTGCAGACTCAATCCTTCTTTCCCTAGGCAGGGATTTACCATGTGTCCCTAAAACCCTATAGGAGTGATTTGCAATTAGACATAAAATGATGAATATGGATCGGATTGATGAAGAGGTGTATCCATTGGAATCATGACATCAAATTGATTTTAGGAGTGCCTCTCTCACATGGGTCCATGGCCCGGAGCCCATTTTATACAATGATTTTAGAAACAGGGATTTCGGTTAGTAAGAGAGAATTCAATTTATGCAAATATAAGGGGTCAACATTGGAAATACCTCTACCACGTGACTGTGGGTAGCATGACCACATGGGACCTACCTAAACATGCTTGCAGGATCTCATGGAACTCCATTCTACTGCAGGATTAGAATTCTATGCCTTGGGCGGGATTCACCACTTGTCCCTAAAAGCCTCCAGACGGTGAGTTGCAACTGACCATAAAATGATGATCGTGGATTGGATTGATGAACCATCATCTCTCTTGTAATTGTGACATCATAATAATTCTAGGGGTGCCTCTCTCAGTTGGGTTCATGGCCTAGACCTCATTTGTTTCGACGATTTCAAGAACTAGGGTTTTCCCCTATAAAAGACAATGTAATTTTTCACTAAGGGTTCAACTTTGAAAAACACTCAACCATGATGTCATGGGTAGCATACCCACTTGGTACCTTCCCAAACATGCTTGCAGAATATCACAAAAAATGGTTCTCCCACTTGGTTTGAATTCTATTCCCCATGCAAAGATTCATAATGTGTCCCAAAAACCCTTTAGGAGGTGAGTTGTAACTAGCCATAAAATTATGGTTGTGGCTCATATCAATAAAACATCGACTCCAGTGCAATCATGACATCATAGTAATGATATGGGTTCCCCTCACCTTTGGGTCCATGGCCTGGAGCTTGCCTAGTCTGACAATTTCAGAAATCGAAGTTTTTCCCAATAGGAGACAATGCAAATTTGCACTAAGGGGTCAACTTTGGAAACACTCAACTATGAGGTTGTGGGTAGTGTTCCCAACTAATCCCTTCCAAAAAACAATTGTAATATATCACAAAACTTGGTTCTTGTTAGAGTCTAAAGAAAACAACAAGGTTGCAGTGGCACCTATAGCAACAATATCTTCGGAGTTGTTTCTTTGCAACTTCGACCTTCTCAGAACATAGAGGTAGAACTATAGACATATCAAGAAGCTGGAACCCATAAAATAATTTGATTTGTGAAATGCATGGTCTATGTTTGATTCATTGAAGGATGATATGTTCAATCTTAAAATCAGGGGGGAGGGACTTCGTTGAATCTTATCTTACACCCTTTGTTGAAAATGCAAGGTTGGATGGTAGATTATCATATAAAAGGTACACTTTTTTATACCTTTATCTCCAATATAACCACCTTCATTACTACTCTTTTTGGTGAATCATCCCACACTAAATATAGAATTAATATTATATGTCTGAAATCCCTTCTCATTGTTAAAAAACAACAAGGTTGTAGTGGCACCTACATCAATGACATCTCAAGTAGTGAAGCTCCACTTTTTTTAGATTAAACCCATTACTTCTATTGGTGAAGATCCACTTTCTTTTGTCTTTTGTGTTACCCACCAATGGGGTGATTTGTCCATTCCTATTGTTTGGTTGGAAAAACCTCCCTCATAAATTAGCTATATGGTCCATGATAGCATTTGCACAATATATAATGAGCCTTTGAATTATTTGATTGACTTATTCTTGGATATTGAATAAGTACCTTAATATTAGGGGATAACAAAGTGAAGTTATCCCCTTGGTTAGATCGATTGCTTTTATTCATCCCTAAATGCCCAATTTGTTGTTAATAATTATACCTCTTTCAAATTTGTTGCAACAAATATGTTTGATATTTCCTTGAAGTGAGATGCTATTAACCATTTTGAAGCTTAGAAAAATTTCGTGAATTTTATATTTCATGATGAATCTTACACGTTTTCTGTCTATCGTTTGATTGGTGTATGATCTTGGACACATTATCCTTTCTTATCTCTTTATATCCTTTTCATTAGGGTTCCATCCTTCCATTTTGTTTTTTGGTTTTGTACATTGTTTTTTTTCTTCTCAATTATATTTGTTGCTTGTTTCTTTTTATCTTGTCATGCTATTAGCATGTAAACAATCATCATTTGGGAGGGGACATGCACTTGTGTGTTCATTGATTGTTGTGTACATATATTCTGATATTTAAGAAAGGTTGCAAGCATTGTTCGGTGCATGTTGACGTTAGTTCTAGCTTGAGGTAACATTGATGAAATTTGTAGCACATGTAATACACGTTGTCTTAGTTTGTGAAGATGCCATAGTTCTCAATTGATGAAATGTCTATCATGTTTTACATGATGGAGACCAACATAATGGTGGCATGTTACTTGTTCAACATAAGAAATGTAAAAGTTGTGCTTAAAATATAATTTGCAATGAGTGACATAATATGTAATTCTATATTTGAGTAACATAATTTATCAATTTGTGGAAGAAATAGCTCAACCCAATAACAAGTGGAAACTTAAGAGAAAATATATGAAATAAATTGTATCATGTATTGATAATTGATTGTTTATAATACAACTTATGACAAAGTAGTCGTCCCTTAATGGCCTTTCAATGTATATGTATCCCAAAGTACAATGATGTACATGTGTCTTACTCTACAAATAAAAAATCAATATCCCTCTTCTTCTTTTTTTCTGAATTTGACCTATCATGCCTACATCTAGGATCAATTTGCGTCTCTGGAGTCTAGAAATCAACATAAAATTCTTTTATTAGATAAATGCACTAATATATTAGCAATACCAAACTTAAGAAATTAATTTATGACACAATTATTTATAGTAAACACTCTCTGAATTCATTCAACATATCGATTCCTATGTTATCATCCTCCTCATCAAATCCTTCTTTGCAACTGTGCTCTACCAATAATAGATCATATATCAATTAATTCAAGAATTATCAACATGTGCATGAAAATTGAATAAAACACTTGTTCATTAATGAACATCTCACGACAAAATCATACTCTAGGAAAAGAGATTGAACTCCTTTCATGGCATATGGAGAGGTTTTTTTAATATCGAGTTCAGTCGTAGCCACAACTGAATTGGAGTGCCTAGGAATTGTTGTTTCCAATGGCTATAGTCACCAAATGTTGAAATAGTTAGACATGCATGAATAAATAATCTAGCATGAATAAACTATGTGCAAATGTTGAAATAGTTACCTTTGTGTGAATTGTTTCAATCACCGATGTGCCATTAACAATTCCATCAATGACCCCTATGAGGTCTAGCATGGATGAATATCTAGTGAGATGTTGTAAACATGTAAAATAAACATTAAGAAATTTAAGTTCTCCAATTAATTGAAAGTTAATAAAAATTATCATAAAGGATATACATTACCATGGAATTGGTATCTCCATGGTCTTGGACACCCATGCTCTTTCTAGCGAAGGACCCTCTAATATAGATACAACCCTTGTCTATGGTTGCTCTATGAAGAGAGGAAAATGAAAGCGATGGATTTGGAATTATAGTTGATGCCTACAATCACCAAGTGTTGGTGTAATTATACATGAATGAATCAATGCAAAAACATGTATAACAAACTGACATGTTGAAATTGTTACCTTTGTGTGAAATATTTCTCCACCGGGGAGGGCATCACTAGTGCCAAATCGTTTCCCCTTTGTAGAGGCATATAGAATCTATGAGTTTAAAAATTATTAGTATTAGTAATATATGCATGTGTACAGTAAGGAAAAAATAGTTTGAATGGGATTATTGTTAAGCATATATTTACCTCACTCAAAAACCCAGTGAGGGTCACATCTAGGGAGTTGTTGGCTTGATTCCACTAACCCAGGTTCAACTTCCCTACCCTTCCAACAAAACCCAATGCAACATCCCAACAAAGTATAACTTCGTTGGAAACACCTTCGACGCAAGTGAGGTCTCACCTAAGATACCTATGGGGACTGCCAAAACCAACCTTCTACATTTGTTAAAGGGCATTTCTTCATGGAAATATTAAATAAAAATATCAATCGAAGAAAATAGATGGAAAACCATCGACACATACACAACTTATAAAGTATACAAATCTGAACCATGTCTACCAAAGTTATTATCAACATTCCACATTATTATTAGCAATATCAGTTGCGACAAACTCATAAAGATTCAGACACAATAAAAAAAAAGCATCATAGACACATAGATTTAATGTGGAAACCCATACAGGAAACCACAAAAGTGCTCTTCATCTGGCATGAGTCGTGTTAAGAATACTTTTTGTCTGTGCACACAGCCTACAAAGATCTCTCAATATTTTCTTACAATGGATGAGTTTCATCTGTATCTCTCTGTATCTCATATCTATATATTTTCTTGTTCTTATCGTCCAATCCTCTTTTCCATGTATTCAAGTCCAAATTCTATTTTCCCATCCATGCACACAGCTTATGGATCGACCTTATATACTTTTTCATGACTCTTCTTCTAATCGTCGACTAGTTATTAACTAACAATCGGTTGTTTCTTATAACTAACCCAAGAAATCCCTTTACATTTATAAAGGCTCTATCAACCTAGTTTACATTCATTACCATTCCCAAAATAGACTACTTATCTAACTTAACTCACAATTTACGTTTAGTGTTTCCTCAAAAATAGGTCGAATTCCCATATTCGACCTACTCTCTCCTTTTCTGTCGCGGCCTTGTTTGCCTTGCGACCAGATTCTTCAAAAATTTCGATCAAAACTCTTATGCACTTTTCTAGGGCCAACAAGCCCCAAACTCTCACTTGTGGCTTGTCCTGATCCACTTTAGCCAAAAATATCTGTCACATCAAGTTTATTTTGAAACTATTGACATATTTTCATTACTTCTTTTCTTGGCACTAAATGTCTTGTTTGAATTCACACTATTTTCCACAAGATCGGAACTGATAGGTTCCAAATTTTCCACTTTCATCTCCCCTATCGCCTATCGCACCTACACGTGTACCGGGTGGATGGTTCCTATGACCTATTATGATTCGGCCTAAAGTTTTGTGACACATTCACCTCGACATTGTTGTTGTGTTCACAGTTTGGTGACCTGTTGCTGTGATGTTTTCAAGTCAACATCCTTGCTCATTTTATCGACCGCCGACAATGTATTCAATGTATTTCCTAACTTGGTCAGATTTTCCTCTGTAATATGAAGAGACTCTATTACTTGCTCCAATTCCTCATCGTCCATCAAGGCCTCCCAAGAATGAGAAACCTGCACATATTCCTTGGCACAAAGTGCCTCAGCCTTCTGAATTTGTTGTACATTTTCACTTATTGGATTTCGTCGCTCTTCGAGTACCTCAGGGGGTGTAATGGGAAGAAGCATTGTTTCTAACTCTGTAATGCATTGGCAGAAGTCAGAATCTACTTCCCTGAGCCGAATAACTTGATCTTCTGAGAGCATTTCAAGTGTAACTCCTACCTTTGAAATTGTGTAGCATGTGAATGCGATAGCTTGCTCTAGTCTTTTCCTGTCTCATTTCCATCTCTGTGTCTTCTTCTTTGTTTCCTGCACTTTTATCTGGAGAGATGATACGATATTCTTTGAATTTTTCAATTGTTCATATATTGCATGCTCCATCGCCTTAATTGTGTCCATTGCATCCTGCAGAATGTTGTGCAGTAGAAATATAGGGACCATACGAAGGTTGAGACTTACATGACCAATGTCCTTGATCATGTTGTTATGTTCCTATTTCCAAAATCAAGTGCCTTAGTTGCTCGATTCCACTAACCAAAGTTTAGTTTCCCTGCCCGTCCAACAAAACCCAAAGGCGTCGACCCGACATAATATAACTTCATTAGAAACACCTACAACACGAGTGAGATCTCACCTGAGATACCTATTGGTACTGTCATAAACAAGTTTTTGCAGTTATAGAAGGGGATTTCTTCATGGAAACATCAAACATAATGATCAACTGAAGTAGATAGATAGAAAATCATCAACACATACACAACATATAAAGTATATAGATCTAAACCATGTATATCATAGTTATTATCAACATTCCACATTATTATAAGCAATATCAGTTGCGACAGACTCACAAAGATTCAAACACAATAAAAATAGACATCATAGACACATAGATTTAAAGTGGAAACCCATACGGTGAAACCACAAAAGTGCTCTTCATCTGGAATGAGTCATGTTTAGAATGCTTTTAGTCTGCACACACAACCTGTAGACATCTCTCAAGATCTTCTTACAATGGATGAGTTTCCTCTTTATCTCTATGTATCTCATATCTATATATGTTCTTGTTCTTATCGTGCAAACCTCTTTTCCATGTATTCAAGTCCAACCTATATTCTCCCATCCATGCACATAACTTATGGATCGACCTTATATTCCTTTTCATGACTCTTCTTCTAACTGTTGACTATTTCTTAACTAACAGTCGATTGTTTCTTCTAACTAACCCAAGAAATCCCTTAACCAAAAAAGTGATCTTCATCTAGCACAAGTCATGTTTAGAATGCTTTTAGTCTACGCACACATCCTGCAGACATCTCTCAAGATCTTCTTACAATGGATGAGTTTCCTCTGGATCTCTATGTATCTCATCTCTAAATATTTTCTTGTTCTTGTATACTTTTTCATGACTCTTCTTCTACTCATCAATCGACCTTATATACTTTTTCATGACTCTTCTTCTACTCGTCGACTAATTCTTAACTAGCATTTGATTGTTTCTTCTAACTAACCCAAGAAATCCTTTTACATTTATAAAGGATCTATCAACCCAGTTTACATTCATTCCCATTCCCAAAATAGACTAATTGTCTAACTTAACTCATTATTTACATTTAGTGTTTCCTCAAAAGAAAGTCGAATTCCTGGATTCGGCCTACTCTCTCCTTTTCTGTCGCGGCCTTGTTCGCCTTGTGACCATATTATTCAAAACTCTTATGCACTTTTCTAGGGCCAATAGGAGTCACTAGAAGCAACGCTTTTTCCTTGTTGAGGATCTAGAAGTTGCAAGTTTCATAAAATTGTACATATTAGACCATCTAGCATTAATTAACTAACCCGTATTAACAAATTGGCATGTTGAAATAGTTATCTCTATGTGCATTGTTGTTGTCTAAGAAACGACAACGATAGATACTAGAACGTCGATATCTCCACCAGGGGGGGTGGCATCACTAGTTCCAAATACTTGCCCCTATGCTAGCATCTACAATTTTAAAAATTATAAATATTAGCAATCTATTTATGTGTAGAGTAAGGAAAAAAATAGTCTGAACAAAATTACTATTAACCATATACTTACCTAACTAAAAATCCTAGTAAAGGTAACATATGTTGGCGCATGAATATACCAATCATAGACACATGATTTGCACTTGTGAGTCTTAGTAGTGACCTCACGATGTGTCAATCTACCCCCACTACTAGATGGTCCTACACCACTGAGAAGTGATGGTTATACCCCACCATAGAGGGATCTCTATGTTTAGTCCATATGATCAATAACATTACTATGGTACATAATCATGTGCCAGGCCTACAAATGTATCTTATGTATGTGGAATCATCTGATGTGTAAGTGGAGCATGGGTAACTTCCTGCGAGGTGGAGGGAAAGGACAATTAACATCTTGATGCTTGGCATTGGGATAGTTTTGAGGCATCCCCAAACCAACACCCTAGAACTCCAAGATATTGAAATAGTTTACATGTTTTCCTAACATGAACTTGGCATACATCTTCCAAAGGAAATTCCTTGTTGTTGTGGGGTGGCACATCAAAAACCATGTACCATCGATCCATCCAATTCTGTTGGGATGGTGGATATGTGCACCAATCAATAGAAATGTGGGCTTTGTTTGTGCTTGGGATTTTATTAATTCGGGGATCTATGAATAATGCAAATGTGTGCTCCTTTATTATATTTAGTTTTTTTATGGCATTGTAATCCAATACGTCAACATATTGGTGCCTTTTCCTTTCTCTCTATGATGCAATGTCATATAGAGTGCCATTGAATTGAAGAATGGTCTCTATTATTGCATCTAGAGTATGTACAAGAGATTGATGGAGTTTATCTCCACCCCTCCACATGGCCCAATCTATTTAAGTTTGGAAATATTTCTTAACATATTTGCATTTGGATCCATACTTGCCACTGGAATAAAAAAATCAAAAAATAAATCATTGGAAACATATAAGTGGTCTAATGGAATTTATTAAAAATGAAAAATGTAAAACTAGTGTAACAAATAATAACATGAGTATTTAAAATTTAAAATTTAAAAATGAACAATTACACTAGAGAATCAACATAAAATATTGGTGTGTTAAATTTATGTTAGACGTGTATTAAATTTTCACCATGTTAGACCAAGGGTCAGATAATGGAATAATTGCATGATTTTGCATGCCAAGGAATGGAAATCGACCATGAATGCATGCATGTACACTAAGATGAATTATCTCAACGGAACATTTGGCCCAAGAGAGACATAAGGGTATATTTCTAGGGATTAGTGCACAAGGAAGGTTTATTTGGTAAATAAATTCTTGTAGGTGGAAATGAAAATGGTATTCCCCTAAAGTACCCATATTTAAGGGGTATGGGCCATAAATTTTTGTTAGGATAATTAGGCAACTCATCCAAATGGAATCATTACCTAAAGATTGTAATAACAATTCATTTCTATGGTTTAGCGCATTAAGGAAGGGTGTTCTCACCTAATTAATGGTTCAAGGATTCAATCTAGGGATTTTCACCTTGATGCACCCAACTATAAGGTAAATTTTGCATGAACAAAACCCTACATAATAAGGCATGCACACTTGATGAAAAAATGGTTAAATAGTACGATAAGAGATTGAATTAGGGGTTTCGGGCCTTGAGGAAGAGTTATCATCACATAAGGATTGCACTTTGAATCACCCATGTAATATACCAAATTAATCATTGATTAGTTGTTAAATATTAATTATAATTCAAAATGTTGATTAGTGAATACACATGTTCTTCTACTATTGTCCATATATAAACATTGGCTTATTATCATTGTAATCATATCATCGTTTTATCAATAAAGTATATTATTATTTGGAATCCTATTCCAAGTGGTATTAGAGAAAGTTTGCGACGTGAAGTGACTTCGTTTTCAGCTGGGTTTAGTTTATGGCTACTCATCTCCCATTCACTATAATATAGCATTCCCTTATTTCCATTCCATGCAATCCATTATTCCCTTACTACTCTATCACTCCACACAGGCCCCTACTTCATTACTCCACAAAGTACCCTACTTGACCATCATACTTCCTCCCTATCGTCCTCACATGCTATTTGCTTCTTGTTGCTCCTCCCTATCACCCTCATATTCCATTTGATATTCATTCACTACTCCTCCCTATCCCCATTCCTCCACCTAATATGTCTCGTACCATATTTATGGGACTTCTCTCTAGACTATTCTCCTTCACTTTAATCCTGTGCTACGTAGTACTTCCCCAGCTCCTCTATTTCCCCCACCCTCTCACACTCCTCCATACCCTTTTTTATGCCCTTACCCAATTTATTGCAATCCTCCTCATCCAATGACCTCCATACCCACGATCCTCCATTACCCTCCTTCCATGATATTCCTCTTCCACACCTTCCTGCATACATTCTACCTACACCTTAGCTCCACGTCCTCCTTTCCCAGCATCCCCTCTCACCATCCTTCCATGTTCTTCATGTTCCATTCCCACTTTTATACACACCTCCACCTACACCTCACCTCCCTATTGCCCTCATCTCTAGCTCATCTATTGTGCCTCCTACACTATTGCTCCTCCTAGGACAAGCACCCTCCCTCCATTGTGCCCTCCATCGTGCATTTCCTCCATGCCCTTTCTCACAGGTGCCAGTCCTCCTGACTTTGTGCCCTCCACCATGCCCTCCTGTGCTACATCCACACTTTGTTCCCTCCATTGTGCCCTTCCACCTGTGCCTTCCTCCACCCTACCTTTCCTGCATCGTGCAATTTATTATTTTAATCATCATCATCATCATCATCGTTATTAACTAATATTTATACTATTATTAATATTATTATTTTAATAATAATAATTACTATTTTCTAAATATAGTTATTATTATTATTATTATTAAAATATATAGATATAATATATATATATATATATACACATTAATTATTATTATTATTATTTATTATTATTATTATTTAGTCAATTCCTTAAGAAAACCCTTATAATCATAATCATGAATACAAGAATCCATGAAACAAAAATGGACGACGCTTGATAGGACTTAGGTAGAAAAATTGAGAGCGAACTTGAATCCATAAGTCTTGCTTCAATACAAGCATATCAGTAATACATGGAAAGGAATACAAAGATATCGTCAAACGTCTAATGAATCACCAAAAGACTGGGTCAAGTCCAGTCATTTAGAGCTGATTGTGTGGCCTCCAAAAACATTAATAAGAGTACGAGCAATCCCCACTCATCATTGCAGCCATGTTTTTCATCAAATCCAAGTTCGTTCAACAACGTTATACATAAAGTGAAAATAGATATACTGAAGTTCGATGGAGAATACGATGAAGAAGACACAAGATAGATTAATAAAATTGAGAACTATGTCATTATGGACGTATAGATGATGATGATGATCACAAAATTAACATTATATCAATTTACCTAGAAAAGACAAGATGTGACCGGTTCATGTGGTAGGACTCCAAATGTCGAGGATGATTGGTGAGAGATTAGGGTGCCTTTAAGAATAATTTTTTCAAATGATTCTAGGATATAGAAGAAGACAAACTCTTTAGCAAACTCACGAGCTTACAAAAAAACAAGGACAGTGGATGAATTCTTTAATAAGCTTCATGTAGTAGACACACACGTAGATAAATATATATGCTAAACGCCTTCTAGATGTTTCCATAACCGAGTTGAAACCAAGTATAGAGAATGAAGTTAAAGCATTAGAACCCAAAGATGTTGAATCAGTGCATCAAAAGGTAAAACTCATTGAAGCAAGGTGTATGTTTTGTAAACAAAATTTTCAATTGGAAGAATCAAGCTCGAAGTATATTCCTCCTCACCAAAGGATCTCATCATTGGATCCAAAGAAGGATAAGAATGCATATTTTAAATGTAATGCTCCAAATTGGACTTGAAGTCATAGATGTAAGGACACCAATATCTACCTATGCAAGAAAAATAATGATTATGGAAATGATAATAATGAGACAGTTGGGGATGTCCTCTCTAATATAGAAACAAACACCAATGCATTAAGCACCCAGAAGCTCAATGATGTTCCAACACTTTATATAGCCACAATGACGAGTATTTCTCAACCTCAAACCCTTAAAACCCCTATCTAGATCAAGAATACTAAGGTGAATGCGCTTATAGATAGCAATAGTTCACATAATTTCATAGACACAAGGATTGCAAGATAATTAAACATGTTTATCTACCCTACTTCATACTTTCAATTCACTATTCCAGGGAATAAAACTACTCCATGAGATGGGAAATTTCATAAGGTAGAGTTAGCTCTTGATGACTACAAATTAAAAACTCCTATGTATGTATGGGAATTGGAGGGGTAGATGTGGTCTTAGGATCCCAATGGCTGAACATGCTTGGTATAGTGGAATTAAATTTACAAAAACAATTTATAACATTTTTTGAAAATGGAAGGAAGTACAAATTGCATGGAGGATGTTCCCATGAAGATGGGTAACCCTTTTTGGCAAGAGGATGGCGCTATAATGATAAAAAATGAGCTCGATTGATTTTTTTTAATCCCTTAATAGAGCTTTTGAAAGCTCAAACGAGGACTAAACAAAGTGCTCAGTTGAGCTATTTTTAGAACCTCAGGGTCGAAAAAACTCTTGATTGAGATAGATAGTTCAATCGAGGGTTTTCTTAACCCTCGATCTAGATTTTAAAATCTAAATGTAAATTTTAAACAATCTAGATCAAGCTTTTCAAAAAGCTAGATTGATATTTAAAATAAAATCTAGATCAAGCTTTTAAAAGATAATAACTCAAAATAAACCATGGGATTTAAAAAAAATATTAGTTCACATAAGCTCAATCGATATTTCAATTTAACCACACTTAATCCCTCAATTGAAGTATTTAAAAGTCCACCCAAAACCTAAATCAAGGGTTTTTAACACCTCAATCGAGTCATTAGCTCGATCGGGAGCTTTATAAATGGGCTTTTAGCCCTCTTTTCTGTAATTCTAATTTTACTTACTTGTTTACCCTATCTAAACTATGTCCTAGGATGCACCTTAGGTGGCGAACTTCATACCAATAGATTCATCAACGAATTGTCTATTCATTTCACATATAACTTACGGTTTTCAGAGTTCATATATAATTTTTTTTTCAAACCTACACTTAGAATTTTTTTTCCACAACTTCACAATGTAAAAAAATCAATAACATAAAAAGTACACAACCAAAAAATTTCAAAAAATATATATGCCCTAGACCAACACATGCTCTTCAAAAGGGTATTTTTTGTTTTTCATTCTTTTAACTAGTAAAAAAAAATTATATGCACACACATATGTACAAAATGTGATTACAAATTTCATTGGTTAGTTTCGAAAATTAATAAAAAAATATAACTATGCAATATAAATTTTCAAAAAAAATATGTGTGCCCCGGTGCATTTTGTGTAGATTATGTTCATATATTTTTTTTTCAAAAAATATACATTTGTCAATAAATTGTTTTATGTCCACACAAACCACTTGTTAACTTTTCCTAAAGTTTACAAGAACAAACTTATCATTAAATGCAATTTTGACATATTAAATAATATATTTTTAATATAGGTGGAAAGGAAACATAATTCCCTACAATTTATTTTTTCATTTCATATCGGAATTCACAAGGAATATATGATTTTGTGGGCTTCGATTTAATTAATGAGTAAAAACTCAAATTTTCACTGTCACTTTTGACCAAAAAGTGTTATTCATCTTCATGGATTCACCCTGGAATCACCTACCCTTCTGCCTAGATAGTCACATCCGATAGAATGGAGAAGATAAATAAGAAAGGATCCCAACCTTATCTTTTTCATAGTTATTCTATGGAAGCAATTTCAAAAAATTATGATCCCAGAGGTATAGATAAGATCTGCATGAGATTTTGTGTTGATTCTCAAGACCCACTTCATGATTTTCCTCCATCTTATTCAGATCACTTCATAGAATGGATTCAAGATTCAACGCAACTTGGAAGTCAATCTTACAAGTAGTCTCATAGACTTAATCTAGAAGTTGAACCTTTGGTACAAGAATTATTGGATCATGGTATTATTAATCAAAGCAAGAATCCATTTTCAACATCGACCACACATGTAATAGACAAGGATTATTCTTATAAGATTTTTGTTTACTACTAGGAATTAAACCAAATCACCACTAAAGATAATTTTTCTATTTCATTTGTGTATGAACTATTGAATAGGATTCATTTGTTAAAGAGCATCTCATCAAGTATAGTAACCTTCCTGAAGCTACAACCAATTAAGAAAATACAAAGTTTAAGTCAAGCACTCTTTTTTTACACATGTTTTGAGGACAAATATTTTCAGGAAGGGATGACTTGTAATATACATAAATTAATCATTAATTAGTCATTAGATATTAATTACAATTTGACATGTTCATTAGTGAAGAGACATATTTTTCCACTATCAGCCATATATAAACATTGGCATATTATCATTGTAATCATATCATCATTTTATCAATAAAACTTATTGTTATTTGGAATATCCTATTCCAACCAATGTATAAAGGTAATTGACCATGAAAATTAGTCTTCACAAAGAGAGGGGCCCTCTTATTGAATTTTTTGGCCAAAGAGTTGGATACTTTCCCTAGAGGTACCCTTCTTTGGATGCAATTGTGTAGGATAAATTTCAAATTGCCATGCCCTTTCATTGTGTGGATAAACCATTTGGAACAAATGGATTAGGTTTTCCTAAGATACTAATCATTTGAAAGATTCAAGAATCTTTAAACAAAGCTCCTGGTTTTCCCAATGAAAACTTGTTATTTCTTGGAGACTTTCCTAGAAAAAATCCCCTGATAATTTCTCTAATTATCGATGCCTGACAATACAGGGAACCCAATAAGAAGAATAATATACATGTGTGGAAACTAGAATTTTTGAACAAATCTAAAACAATTTTGTAAGTGGTAGAGGATGAATAATCCACTTGTTAGCCTTATTTGATATGCATTGCAACATGATGTCCCATAAAACCCTAGGAGAGGTTTGGAAGGCAAAGGGGATGCACATAAGCTTGAAAATATTCTTGTTCTTTCTCCAAGACAAAACCTACATTATGAATTTATTGGGGATATCATCAAGAGACAACTTGTATAATTAATATTATCCATTGGATTTTGGACCAAGAGGCTCCATTCAATATTTGAATGTAGTCCATGGTGATGCTCAACTCCTCTTGTTCTAAAATATGGAAAGGAAGTCGTCATTGATCAAATTCACATTGACCATTTGAGTTTCATTGGGGATAAGGAGAGGTCCATACATTTGATAAACCCTCATAAACTGCAATGATGAAGGAGATAGGGCCAAATATTCAACCACATGAACATAGAGGGCCACATACAAGAAGAAGCCTTTCCAAATTAATTGAAACAACCATGATTTCCTTAAATTTTACTTGATTAACTAAGATATAGGTCCTTATGAGAATAGAGTTTTCAACATGTGCACATAAAAGTTTCCAAACTTAGGGCTTTCAATGTGAATCTAGAATAACGGTCCACTTTACTCATCGCAAGATTTTTCAAAGTTGAGTTTAATAGCAAATGTCCTAAGCTCCAAGTATATGTCCTAATATTACATTCCTTCCTAAACGGATACCACATTATCCATGATGAACATATCTCAAATGAACCTAATATGTTTACGTCTAATAATAAAAATAAATAGGTATCACAATTGTATGGATATGTCCTAACTAAAATATTATAGGATGCATATAGCAATATGATGGTTCTATAGCTAGGGATGAGCTCATAGTATCCTACATAGTATCCTACATTGGGATTGAGATAATGAGGCCTTTATTAATGAGAGAGATAAAATACTTTTTCCAAATTTCTTCCATTAAGAATATTAGTGAACCAATATTGACACATCCCAAGTGGCTTTGAAAAAATCATAAAGGTATCCACAAATTCCTTCGCAATGCCTTCTTGGTTGGAAATCATTTTGGCTAGGGTTTTCAGGATTCCACTCTTCTTAGAATCCTCCTCGTGTACCAAAAAAATTAAGAATCATTTAGTGGAGTCAAATCTAGGGCTTGTATCCAAACTAAATAGCCATGTTCTTCATGTGATGATGTGGAATTGAGGTAATTTATTGGTTGTTTATTCATCTATTGAGAGACAAGTTGATCGAAAATGCTAGTGGAATATTAATTACCTCTTGGATTATAAATTGTTGGTTGAATCACCTCTAGGAGCTATAATCGGGATCATGTTCTTCCTTTTTTTCCCATTAGTTCTATCCAAATCTTTTTTGTGGGAGAAATTGATGCTCACGGGTCAGTTTTAGGGGTTTATACCATGTTCTACAAATCATGCACTCATTCTTGGTCTACAAATCACACACATGTTTTTGTTCACAAATTTAATGTTTTTTTTCTTTTTCCCAACCTGCATGTCAACTGACCTATCAGGCTCAGGCTCCTCTAGTGCTAGCACTAAGGAACACGTACATTTTTTTCTCAAATAGGAAGTGTATTTTGCAAAGCTATAATTGCATCTAAAGGGTCCCCCGTGCGAGCGCCCACATATCATCCCACTATCACAATATTCCTTTACATTAATTTGATCAAAGGTATCCCACCACTTGCACCTAAAAATAGAGCATTGAAAAGATGAGAAATCCACTTCCATGATATCTTGTATATTTCCAACGTAACCGTAACTTCCCCTCAATAGGTTTTCATCATGGTGGCTTGCACGACTATATTGGTCAAACTCGACCTCCACTCCACAATAGATTTGTGTGATGTGTCCATCGTTAGTATCCTTAGTGTGAAATGATGTCCATATGCCCACATAGATGGCAACAAATGCACCTATAAAAATGCAAACAAATGATGGTGTCATATGTCTAATAACTTGAGCATTATTCAAAATATAATACATGTTACAATTCAAATTTGCATTATAAATTGAACGTGATACATAGAGAGAGTATTACATATTTGTTGCACACTATCCCTATGTTCAGTGCATCTTCTTCTCCACTTGGGTAACGACCGGACTCGTCATATATCTTTGTGATCTGCTTTTCCATGAAATTGTTGGAACAAATCTTTGGCATATTTTCTTTTAAATGATCAAGATAAGGCATGCTTCAACCATAATTCCTTATTTTCTCTTCATACAATGCGACCCATGGTTGCGTTTCCTCTACATTGTAAAGAATGAATTTATTGATAGAAAAAATTTCTAAATTTGTTGATGTATACAAGAATTCAAAACTAATCGTATGAGATCAAATATATATTATCAACTTCAAGTAAATATTTTCTCTATACAAGTTTGAGAAAAGATAAGTGACTTACTCTTTATCATGCACCTTTTTCTATTTGTTTAGAGTAGCTCCCATTCCCTTTTGTCCTCATCCTATTGGTCATCCCAAAACACTACCATGTTCTATCGCCAATTTGCTTGATGTATTTATGGCATAATAGAATGAATCGTATACTATCTACCCCTCCACCATAAATCCCTACATTTTTTTTCTTTTTCGAACAAACCCATTCAATTTTTTCATGTACCTCTCTAAGAAGAACATCCAACGACATGAGAGCACTCCATCTAATTCAACATCGTCAGGTTGGTGAATTAGAAGATGGCCATGCAAGTCCACAAAACACGTGGGCATTCCTTCTCAAACATATAAACAATCTTAGTCATCTCTTGACCACGCCATGGAAAGCTAGCCATATGAATCTCCTTTGATGTGATCCAACATACAGATGCAGATAATTTTGATATGGAACAACACAGCTCTTGGGGGAAGCCATGGCTCACACAAGCATGCACGAGCAGAGGATAATGGCATTACAAAATAGACATATATAATTAGTTTCCATAAAACTATGAGTGCGTAGTATACTTTAACATACACTATAGAAAAACCATCTTGTATTCGACATACATACATTTAGAAGGTTCAGAGGGTCATGTGATTTCAACCCCAACAAACCCAATAAATGTCCTTTTATAGTGACGCAACGTCATAGAGTCGACCCATATAAAGAAGGTACATTCATACCCAATATAACATCCTTCACTATAAAAATATCATCTTTCCTTAAAATCCATGGGACATAACCTTCTTTAAATATGAAGAAGGACCAGCCTCTATTTGAAGGAATAAGATCTCTCTTAACAACCAATGTGTCACTTTTTTTATGATATATGCCTCCATAATGAAGATGAAACATTTTTTAATATATGTATGGAATCTAGTAAGTGGCAATATTAAGAAGGTCTCTTATGGAAGCTGGTAAAATACTCCATTTTCATCTACCCTCCCGCCAAATCTTTTTACCTCTTCGTCAATTTTTCCAAAGCTCAAATCTTCATGTCAACTTTGCCACTCTCCTTTTACTCCAAACCTTCAATTTGGCGAGTCTCACAATTTATCCATAAATTAAAGTCGAGACTTTCTGTTTTCATTTGGAAAATACCAAATTGGCCTTATGTGGTCATTTCGCCATTTCCCAAAGCTAGATATTTTTTAAAAATTATTAATTATAAATTCATTTTATAATTTTTTATAAATGATTTATAGCTCTACAATATTTTATATATTTTGCTTAAAATATTAATTATAAAATCATTTTATAACTTTTTATAAATGATTTTATAGCTATGACATTATTTTGCTTTATATCCGTTTAGAAAAATTGCAAAATTTTAGCCCTTTCGAGACCATAGCATAAAAATACAACTCTTTCATTCCAATCTCCAACTTGCATCTGAGTCCATAGCATCAATAACAACGAGCCTTTCTATAACACATGCCCAACATTTTTAGTTGTTAGTAATATAAATGTCTTAATAATTTGTTTCCCAATAAATGTGGGATATCTCTGCCTTCATGTAAAATAAAAATGCTTAAGCATTACTCCCAAATGCTATCCAAATGCCAGATAAGTCATGTACATGGAGCCTGTGACCAGTTATCCATTTGAAAGACGTGTTAATACAATTCCCAAATGTTCGTTGGTTCCCCATTGTAAGTCCAAGTATCTTCTGATCTGATGGAAGCCGCTTGTGGAAGATTATATATCACAGTTATTGCCACCACTAAGTGTCTAAGCTTGCCAAAGGAGAATGCACCCACATCACATCCATATGTCATGACCGAGCATGCAAATATCAAACGTGGTCTCAATATCGAGAGCACCAGATGCTAACAAAGTGCCAACTATCGAACGATAAAACCCACAACAGAATTATCTGGTCCATAGAATGCACTAAATGAGTATTCAATCATGATTTTCTGCTCTCTTCTTTTCATTCTAGCCCTCTGTCTGTATTGTTACACAATGAGGCTTAATGATTATCAAAATCCTCAGATTCACAAATTTGCAATGGAATTCAAGCTGCTAAGAAGAAGAAATTTATGATGGGAAGACACATGCTTATACAACCATCAAATATCTTCTTCAATCTGGATATGTTAATAATACATTGTGTGAAAGCACACATCGTGCTAGAACTGTGTTTGTTGGGTGGAAGAGGGGGATTCTACAGCCCAGTAGGGAAGATATGTGTATCTCCTTCCATGCTCATCTTAGAATTTACAAATGTCCTTTATAAAAAAAAATTATTAAATATAACATGTCGATTCAAATTTAATATAAAATATATATATATATATAACATTGTATTATACACTTTTTCAACATTTCCATTCCAGAAAGGAATTTGCACCTCAAGAGATTTGATCCCTCTAGAAGCTTGGTAGATCCCATTTTAGATGGATCTATGCTGGTTTTAGTTACACTTCCTGTGACTGCTAATTTAAAATACATCGTCATATTATGAGTGATTCTTGCTTAAAAAAAAAAAATCCGCACAGTGATGAACCATAAATCTTGTTAACATAGAAATCGAAGCAGGAGAAACTACTCTTCTAATTATGCTGCAAAGGAACATAAAGAGAAATCAATGGGAGCTCTTAATGAAGTTAGCTTCAGCTTTGATATTATACAGTCTCTTATTGAAATGCTTGGATCTGGGACATTGGACCTGGGTTTGAATAAATGCATGAAGCTTTGGAGAGTGGAATTGAACCAATCCCCATGGGTAGTGGCTTAGGAGAAGCATATTGAATTCAAAATGCAATGGGTAAAAATTGCCAAACGTAAAAATGAAGAGTTGTTTGATTCAAATAATCAAAATGGTTTTGTGATGAATACATGGCCGGGACACTTCATATTCGTAGTAACTTTTCATAAAATGCTTTTCAGTAGAGCACTCTTTTTAATGAAGATTTGACTAAATAAAAATAGATAATGATGCTTGACTATGCTAATTCTTCAATGTAGACCTAATTGCAACTGGTTTACCAAGATTGTAGAGTCAAATGCCAAAGAAGAAGATAGGATGACTTATTGCACGGATGTTAACTTTTAGTATCTTCTTAGCAACCGGTTTGCTCACGCTTATGAAGATGATTGACAGGTTTACATCATTTTGTTGTGAAGATGATTGACAGGTTTGGGTTGTGAGAGTGCAATGGTTATAAACAAGCATGTCTGTAAAATTGTATTCACTAGGTTTGAGTAGTTATGACCTCTCCCCAGAGATTCGATGTTTGACTATGATGGTAAAGATAGTCTAACTAAAGAGATCAGCCAATGTTTCTTAATCTCATCAAAGGTGGATTTCTATGAACGGAAGAAATGAAACAAACATTTTAGTTGTCAAATTCAGTTGTATGAAGAGGAAAATGTATTGATTAACTGATGGTAGTGAAAGGAGACAACAAGCAATTGCATTAGCTAATGATGCTAGGAGGTCTCATATGACTATGACACACCGATAAGAGAAGATGTGATATTATAATTCCGAATTCAAAGTACTTTGAAAGCATTGATAGTTGGCAGAGTATTTAGTGACAGAGAATCATTCATTTCTAGAAAGGCACGAAGATTAGCATTCTAGATATTCCAGATTTAAAGGAAAAATATCGACACTAGATCCAAATCTCCAGGCAACCGTTCACATTCAAAACATTTCCATATTTCTAGGTAGCAGTTCCAGATTTGAAGGGATCACCTCAACTTTCTCAAATAGGAATCAAATTCATCCTCAGATTATTAGATTAGCAGTCAACAACAAATCCATTTTTCAGAGTCAAGGGAAAAGCTCACCAAGTTTCAAAGATTGTTCTATCGTCTCCTGATTTCCTGTGATAGAATAAAGATTTATTTTAGTTTTAGTTTTAGTCCTAATAGTTAATAATGACTATAATTCAATCATTTGAAATGTAAAGAAGTTCAGGTTCTTCCTCTTAGAAGGAAGCAAGGGTTAGAGTAGTGAGTCTTTGAACTCTGATGTAAGAACTGCAGATTTTAATAAAAAAAACTATAGTGTTTTGCGATAAGTTCATGCTCAGAGATAGATCCCGTTGTGGATTAGACTATGCTCCTTTTAAGTTTTATTTACTCCTTATATTGAATACAAAGTTAACTTTTGCGTTGCATTAGTTGTTTTGTTTTTCAGATCAAATAGTAATGATACATTTATGGTGTGTTTCCTCAAATCAATGATCTGTATTCTTATACATTATTATGGTTGAAAACACTGTTTTGGAGTAGAATTTCCTCTTGTGAATGTATCTCATTGAATGTTTATTCCAGAGTGTGTATGCCTTTGACTTATGAAGTGTTGCTAATCTGAACCCATACTGATATGTTAATTTCTTGAAAGTATCTTTTAACTCAACCTACCTATCAATCCAAACCATTACCACAATTGAGGTGCCTTGGCTTTGTGCATAGCACTCTAGTGCAGACTTTAGGGATATCAATCCCAATGGGCATTTTCTCAACATAGTTGTCAAAAAGATTCAGGATCATTGAACATACATAACCGATTTGAATCGAACAATTTTGCAATTTCCTTCTCCTTCTATGTGTTATATGCCCTAATCAAATATGTCGCTGTGATCATGTTAGACCCATGAGTTCTCTTTGGTTTTCCATTGAAAGCATATATAACTCTTGTATAAAGGTGGTCTTCTAGGAAGAATACGCTCGACTAGTCATACATCGATTTTCATAGGTGGTTGGACCACCTAGCCTTTATAGAAGGTCCACAACATTTACATCCATGATACCTTTTTGTTACAAGACCTGCGATGTTATTGTATATAGAGCATCTTATAATTACGAAGGATAGTTGCACCAAATTAAGTATGCCAAATAACTTTACATATATAAACAAATCAATGAACATGCTTACAGAGAAAACTCCTAGTCCTAGATAATCATGCATGGTATATGCACATATGCCATACGACGTAAAATACCTATCCATTGGGATGGGCCTTGATACATCATATACATGTATCTCTTCACATAATTGCTTAAATTCATTGATCAATGGTTGCAGGTAGACATTAATTCTCTTCACTTGTTTTCTACCCCGGACTATAAGAGCCAACATAAGTTGTTCATTCTTCACAGACAACAATGGGGGTATATTGTTATTAATCACCGCCACCATCCAAACAAAATAGAGTTTGTGTTTTAGAGGGAATATGGGTACTCCATCCATGTCTATGTGCATCTAAGGCTTTGTACTTCATCCCTAAATTTATCGGGCCATGTATCATCTATATCATTCATGGTTATTGAATATACTAGGATTTGCATAACTCCCAGATCACTTCTATGTGAGGCAAGCCACCCCTGCAACACAACTAATTGTTTGTGACAAAACATCCTTTGAATCCTTGGAATTATAGGCATGTGCATCAATATTTTATGAGGAGGACCATGCATCATACCCTTGTTTTTTTATTTATAGTACCTTTCATGCCCACATTCTTAACATATCTCTTTGTCCACATATCCATCTCTATATAGAATACAATCATTCAGACTTGCATGGTATGATATGTACTCACCACCCAACATTTTTAGCATTTTATTTTCCTTTGGGAAAGACATTATCACTTGGAAGTACATTATATTTGAATAACCTACAATTAGTGGGAAATATAAATGTACACTATCATCAAGCATGCATAAAATCAACCGTTTTCAATATTCATTGCCTGGCAAGATTCTTTTAAAAATTAGGAAATGTTAATTACCTTAAAAGTGCTAAGAAACATGCACCTAACATACCATACATTTCTTCCAAGTTGTACAACAACATTGTTGTCCCTAGTTGGGTAGACCTTGATCCATGTCTAAAGAATGGGGTGATTTAAGCAAATTTTAGGCTTTCGAAGAAAGAATTGAAGATATCGGTGTCGTTCCCTAGTTCATTTTGCTGGAATACATGTAACGACATTCCCTCCATGGAATGGGTATCCTATAAGAAATCATCCATACCAACCTCTATATCATTGCTTTTGTCCCCAACATGTGAAGAGCTAGTGTTACTATAGAGGTTTTGAATTGGTTAATCATGATGTAGTGGGAATTAAATAGGTGGTTGATTCAATCATGCTCAGTATGATTCCTCTCCAAGTTGTTATTGTTTAATAGCATTCTCCTAATTTGACATCATAGTGGGGTGCAACACTAGATTGTAGATAGGTTGCTCATCATCATAATCCTGATTGTTGATGCAGGAGCATCCAACTCATGATCGATCCAACTCAACGTCCATCTCACAGATTGAGTCAGCTTTCCATGTAATCGAGTTTCTAGATGGATCATTAGATAGGGTTGGTTTTTAATTTCAATAAGTGGCAGATTTTCCTTTGTTCTCCTTGGTCCCTGTGTGGATCTCTCAAGGATTGATTGTTGAAATATTGTAACTTCGAAGAATATTCTATATGTATTTCTTTGTGGTCCCCGATGGTCCTACCGGGAGAACCACTTGTATTAATTTGTACCCCGATGCTCCTAATCAGAAGAACTAATAAGAGTCATGAGGCAGTCTCTTCTAATTGTAAAGGTGGGTCATTAGCACCCCAGTGTGGTTACTTGAGCCTACATGTGTAACTCGATCCTACATGATTAACTCGAGCCTACATGACAGATGAGTTAACTTAAGTGAACGGATGAATATAAATAGAGGTGCAGTGCTCCTCATTTGCAACACACACTCTCACTTGAGTAGCGCACTTGTGGAGGAGAGAAGTAGCTGGAGAAGGAGGAGGATCAGGTTTTTGATCTCCTTGTTGGTTTTACCTTTTTACCTTTTTGGGGCATCTATATTGAGGAATATTTTGCTAGGTTTTTCCCTTTAGTTTTTTCCCAAGATAAATCTATGTTGTTCTTGTGATACTGTTTCTTTCAGTGATCATGTTTATATGCTTTTGTTATGAAAAATGAAATGATATACTGATGTCTTAGCTAAGCATATGAAAATTCAACATGGTATCAGAGCTAACCTGAATAGGACATATTTCTAAATATATAGAAGCTCGGGCTTCTTACTTTTTGGTTCTCTCTCCACAGTCAATCAGCAAAAGAAGGTTAGGCTGACTCTCCATTGAAGGGTGCATCTTTCTGTCGAAGCAGAATTCGATTCCGAGCATTTTCAGTTTTTGGTGCGAGAAATAAGGGCTTCTTAATGAAGAGAAATTTTTAAGTGAGCCTGGTATAGGATTTCCCTCCTCATCAAAATCGAAGTTTAGAGACCTGGATCAAGATTTTTGGTTGGGTGAAACTCCGGGAAAGTCAAACCCTAGTTTGACCCCGAGCTAGAAAAACCCTAAATACTAAAACTGCTATGTTTTGATACATTCGCTATATCCCAAGATTGGTGAAGGATCAGGAGCTGAAACTTGTAGAGGCTGAAGATAAATTCCTAACGTACACTGTGTTCAAATTTTCGCCTCATATTCGCTATATTCTGGGAGATATGATCCGTCAAAGTTAGGGTTCCAACCTCCTCCAGAATTCATCCCTAAACAAGACACCTGGGAAAAATTGCTATAGCGTGGGCTACAGAGCTCCAAATTAAATTCCTGAAGATTTTCCAGAAATCGCAGACTTTAATTTCTGTGGTCCTAATTTCAGAACTAGAAGAAAAAATAGTGACACGTGGCAGGCTGTACAACTTCGTTGTTCTGAACAGTCCTAAAACAGGTCACCTTGGGAAAATGATCATAAATACCAATTGGTCAAACCAATTCTGATAAAACCTGTGGTGTTGGATCAAGGACAGGCGAGGTTACCTTAGTACGAAATTATAGACATAGAGGAGCTTTAATTTTGGAGATATAATAGAAGCAGTGACAGGAATTTCTGCAGAAGAAATTGGAAAACTAGGGCTTCCTATTCCGAGAGCTTTCCTCCACTGTTTTCAGAAAAGGAGTACATTGGACAGCTCCATTTGAAGAGATATATCTTTCTATCCAATCATATCTAAAATATTCCAAGTTTTTAAAATTAGGGTTTCTCTGACAAACCCTAGATCAGCCAGCTCCGAAAGCAGGACGGACACCTCAAATCGGTAAGATCTAATCTTTTGCTATTAGAATTTGAGGTTCTCATTTCAAAGTGATATATCACATCAGCTTGTTGATAAGCTTGGTGAAGTTGACAACTTCCAAGCATGGAAGTATTTGATCTCTTTGAAGAAAATGAATTGGACACCTACATGAGTAGAGAGGCCCCAATTCCATACGGAGATGAGGCTCAAAGCCTTACACAAGAAGAACTTGATGAAGGCCAAGAAGATCATTATTGATTCAATCACAGATCAACTTGTACCACAAGTGTCGTCCCTAAAGACACCGAAGATGTTTGATTCTTTGATCAAGCTATTTGAAGATAAGAACATAAATCAGATGATGGATTTAAGAAAATAGTTGAAGAATGTGAAGATACAGAATGCAAAACATCTTGAAGTAGTAGAAGAAGAAGCGGAGAATGCAGAAGTGGCGATAGCCACCTTGAATGGTCTCCTAGGATCATGGGATTCATTCATGCGAAGAATGTATGCCAGAAGGAAGTGATTACTTTCAATTGACTTTAGGAAGAAGAAGAAGCTCGACTCATAAGAAGAGAAGAAGAAGATGGGAGCAATTGAAGATCAAGCTCTCACCATTCAAAGAAGATCCCTCAAGCGATGAGGAATGTGAAGAACTCAATTCTTGAAGAACCTCTTATCCATCTTATCATTTAAATAAGAAATGATGATGTCATGAGTGAAGAAGATGATGAAGCAGAATGATCAAGATGGAGTTTACCCACGAAACAAATAAAAGATAAGTATTCAATTGTCACTTCATGATATTGTTTTGTTATACATTTGATTATATTCAGTTGATGTGTTATGCATGATAGATTGTTTGCATTAATGACTGTATACTACTAATATGCATGTGATGGGTAAGTAGCTCATGGTGCTCTCCATTTCTACTTATCTAGAATGAAGCCACCTTGATGACATATTGGATTAGTGCACAATCTCAATAATGTCATGATAGAGATGGAAGGCATCTAGAAAGTTTATGTGAGATATGGATGAATGTTGTATTAGCTAAACAGTTGCATGATGCATAAGAATTTGTCGTTATGTATATGTTTTACGAAATAGTTCTAACCATGCAGCTGGTGCATTTGAATTGTAGGGAAGGTCCTGTACAACCTCCTACAAGAAGAATGAGACTTGTTATGAAGAACAAGTGATGACAATTCAAGATTCACTACAATAAAATACAAAGCTCCCAGTGTCAAAGACACCATGACGAAAGAAAGAGCTTCAGAGAGCGGTAGATCCACCTCGAAGGATGAATACCACCATGGGTACGAGAGATAACTCAAGATGAAGAAAAGAATGCTATGAAAGA
>LPNX010933289.1:50061-89337 GCA_001517045.1 Pseudotsuga menziesii
TCCAGGAATTAAGGTACACTTCCTTCAGAACTATCATGGTATTTTCTTCCATGATGAAGTAAAGACAAGCCTTCCTTAATGGAATGATTGAGGAAGAGTTTTACATCGAATAGTCACAAGGATTTGAAGTTGAAGACAGATGGACTCACATATGCAAGTTGAAGAAGGCCCTCTGTGGCCTGAAGCAAGCTCCCAGAGCTTGGTATGGAAGAATAGATAGTTTCTTGACGAGAATGGGCCTTGCCAAGAGTAAAGTCGATCCTAACCTTTACTACAAGGTTGTAGAAGATGAACCTGTCATCCTGTTATTATATGTGGATGACTTATTCTTGACACGAAATGAGAAATAGATCATGGAAAGTAAGAAGAAACTAGTAGAAGAATTTGAGATGAAAGACCTTGGGTTAATGCACTATTTCATAGGTCTGGAAGTATGTCAAAGTTCAAAAGGAATCTTTCTCAACCAGGGAAAGTATGCGGTAGAGATATTGAAGAGATTCAATATGTTGGAATGCAAAGCCATGGCCACACCTATGGACTCCAACCTGAAGCTCTTAGCTGATGACTCATTAGAGTTAGTGGATGTGACTCACTACAGACAGATCGTTGGGTCATTGATGTACTTGACAAATACTAGACCAGACATTTGTTTTGCTGTGAACACCTTAAGTCGATATCTTTTTCAACCAAGACGGGTTCACCTAGTAGCTGCAAAACATGTGATGAGATATCTAAAAGGGACTATAGACTTTGGTCTATACTATGATGGTAGCCATGAGTATAGATTGTATGGCTACACAGATGCAGATTGGGCTGGAAGTATCTCAGACAGGAAAAGCACATCAGGTAGATTCTTTTGTTTGAGGTCTACTATGAGTTCATGGTTTAGCAGGAAACAGTCCAGTGTTTCTCTTAGCACGGTTGAAGCAGAATACATAGCAAATTGCTCTACTAAGTTGTGAAGCTATATGGCTTCAGAAGCTGATATCAGGTCTCTTTGACCTGAAGATGGATACTACAATGATTCTATGTGATAACCATAGTTGTGATGACAAAGAACCCTGTGTTCCGATGTAACACATAGAAATCCGGTATTTCTACATACAAGATAAGATGCAGATGATGATACTGTAGATGCAGATGATCCTGATTCGGTATTTCTATACTGAATATAGAGATGATGATGTTTCAGTATTCCCATACTGAAGATATAGATGATGATGATTTCAGTATTCCCATACTGAAGATATAAATAATGATGATTTCAGTATTCCCATACTGAAGATATAGATGATATTTCAGTATTTACATACTATAGATGCAGATGATGGTGATTTCGTATTTCTATACTGAATATAGAGATGATGATGCTTTCAGTATTTCTATACTAAAGATATAGATGATGATTCTTTCAGTATTCACATACTAAAGATGTAGATGATGATGGTTTGGATGATGATGTACTGACGAAGCATTTGCCTCGAGTAGAGTTTGAACACATTCGAGACAAGCTTGGTGTTGTTCGGAAAGACCTTCCTCGAAAGGGGGAGTAGTGATGTTGCAGTGGGATTGTATCATCCCTGGGCATTTGCCCTAAAGTGATCTGGAGACCTCGGTCCTCGAGAATGTGGTGGGATTGTATCATCCCTGGGCATTTGCCCTAAAGTGATCTGGAGACCTCGGTCCTCGAGAATGAAGAGGGATTGTATCATCCCTAGACATCTGTCCACAATAGATCCGGTGACCTCGGTCCTCGAGAATGTGGTGGGATTGTATCATCCCTGGGCACTTTCCCTAAAGTGATCTGGAGACCTCAGTCTTCGAGAATGAAGAGGGATTGTATCATCCCAGGACATCTGTCCATAATAGATCTGGTGACCTCGGTCCTCGAGAATGTGGTAGGATTGCATCATCCTTGGACATTGTCCTAAAGTGATAGGGACTGATTCTCCCGTAATCAATCCGGTGGCTTCGGTCCTTGAGAATGTGGTAGGATTGCATCATCCATGGACATAGTCCTAAAGTGATAGGGACTGATTCTCCTGTAATCAATCCGGTGGCTTCGGTCCTCGAGAATGTAGTAAGATTGCATCATCCTTGGACATAGTCCTAAAGTGATAGGGACTGATTCTCCCATAATCAATTCGGTGGCTTCGGTCCTCGAGAATGTGGTAGGATTGCGTCATCCTTGGACTTAGTCCTAAAGTGATAGGGAATGATTCTCTCGTAATCAATTCAGTAACTTCGGTTGTCGAGAATGTGGTGGGATTGTATCATCCCTGGACTTTAAGTCCAAAAGTGATCCAAAGACTTTTTGTCTTTGAGTTGTAGATTGCAGGTTGTAGCTGATGATGATGATGACATACTGATCGAATGATCAGATGTTGCTGATGACGATGATGTTCTTTGATCGAAAGATCAGAAGTTGCTGATGATGATGATGTTCTCTGATTAAAAGATCAGAATATGATGATGATGATGTTGCTGATGATGATGATGTTCTCTGATCAAAAGATCAGAATATGATGATGATGATGTTTCTCTGATCGAAAGATCAGAAGTTGCTGATGATGATGATGTTCTCTGATTGAAAGATTAGAATATAATGATGATGTTGTTGCTGCTGATGATGATGTTCTCTGATCGAAAGATCAGAATATGATGATGATGATGTTTTCTGATCGGAAGATCAGAAGTTGCTTATGATTATGATGTTGCTGATGATGATGATGTTTTCTGATCGAAATATCAGAATGCAATGATGATGATGATGTTTCTGATCAAAATATCAGAATGTGATGATGATGAGATCCTGATGATGATGATGCCGTATTACCAAAGTATGATGATGATGACAGATCAAAATATGATGATGTTTCTGATCGAAATATCAGAGGCTGATGATAATGATGATTCTGATTGAAAGATCAGAGTATGATGATGATGATGTTGATGTTTTCATGATGTTTCTGATCGAAAGATCAGAGTATGATGATGATGTTGTTGCTGATCGAAAGGCCAAAGTGCTGAAGAAGATGTTGTTGATCGAAAGGTCAAAGTGTTGAAGATGATGTTGCTAATCAAAAGGTCAAAGTGTTGAAGATGATGTTGTTGATCGAAAGGTCAAAGTGCTAAAAATGTTGCTGATCGAAAGGTCAAAGTGCTGAAGATGTTGCTGCTGATTGAAGAGTCAAGATGCTGAAGATGTTGCTGGTCGAAGCGGTCAAAGTACTGATGATGCTGAAGACTAAAGATTGAAGATGAAGGCTACATGATGTTGAAAATATTCCAATTATTTATAGATGTATCACCCTGATGATGTTGATGATGTCCTCTATCTCTCTCCTATTATTGTTGTTGTTGATGTTGTTATAGAATACCCTTCTCGTTAAGGGGGAGTGTTGAAATATTGTAACTTCGAAGAATATTCTATATGTATTTCTTTGTGTTCCCCGATGGTCCTACCGGGAGAACCACTTGTATTACTTTGCACCCCGATGCTCCTAATCGAAAGAACTAATAAGAGTCATGAGGCAATCCCCTCTAATTGTAAAGGTGGGTCATTAGCACCCCAGTGTGGTTACTTGAGCCTACATGTGTAACTCGAGCCTACATGATTAACTCGAGCCTACATGACAGATGAGTTAACTTAAGTGAACGGATGAATATAAATAGAGGTGCATTGCTCCTCATTTACAATACACACTCTCACTTGAGTAGCGCACTTGTGGAGGAGAGAAGTAGCTAAAGAAGGAGGAGGATCAGGTTTTTGATCTCCTTGTTGGTTTTACCTTTTTACCTTTTTGGGCCATCTATATTGAGGAAGCTTTTGCTGGGTTTTTCCCTTTAGGGTTTTCCCAGAATAAATCTGTGTTGTTCTTGTGATACTGTTTCTTTCAGTGATCCTGTTTATATGCTTTTGTTATGAAAAATGAAATGATATACTGATGTCTTAACTAAGCATATGAAAATTCAACATTGATCTTTGTTGATTAGTTTTTCCTTTATTAGGTTTCAGATCCATTTTATCGGATCTGACAGGTTTTCTAAGTATTATAAATCTATTTGAATGTAATAGATCAAGATGTGTGTAGAGGAGTGAATGTGAGGATTGAATGAGTGATTGTATGCACAGCAAGATGTTGAATGCTCTATATCTGAAATTTTGATCTTATTGAATAAAAAAACCAGAGATTTACAATTTGTGTGCGTATGGTGGGTTCCAGACTTGATTTAAGTCTGTAGATGTTAAATTCCTATTACAATTCAATCTACACAGGAGTTTGTAGTTAATTTGCAGAGAATTTG
The DNA here is from genome assembly GCA_001517045.1 of Pseudotsuga menziesii. NCBI lineage: Eukaryota > Viridiplantae > Streptophyta > Pinopsida > Pinales > Pinaceae > Pseudotsuga > Pseudotsuga menziesii. The sequence continues at coordinate 54,370 of LPNX010933289.1, forward strand.
TAGTAAAAATTGATCCTTGTAGTGATCAATTCACACATAAGAAAACCAGATCTCTGAATAGATCAAACGATGGAAAAAGAGCGCAGAAGGAATCAACGGTGGACGTTCATCCCACATCTGAAACCAAATCAACGGTTCTGCGCTATCCCAGAATTGATCAACGGTGCAGACAAAACCTTGCAGGCAGAGAATTGTGGAACGGGACTTTGGAAAATGCAGAAGTGCATCCCGCATCCTGCAACCTGCAACCCACGTGCGGAATAGAAATTGCGGGATCATAATTGTGGGAGGAAGGTTCGGAAAATTTTCAAACCCGCATCCTACATCCTACAATTGCAAAAACAGAGTTGCGGTAACTCTGTTGCAGGAAGTTGAATTTGAAATTGCGGAAAGGTGGTTTTCGAAATGCAGAAACGAAGATCGTACAACGCTACCAAAAGAGAGGAAAATTTAGCAAATCGCTAAATTTGGAGGTTTGCTAAAGTTAGAACCTGTCTATCCTGCAAAAGCTAATACAAATTAGTTTACTGGTTTGAAGATGGGGTTTTTGATCCAGTATTCTGATTCGTGTTGGCATCAATTGGTATCAGAGCAGAAGAAGAGGAATTCCGTGAAATTGTTCAATTGCCAGATTTAAATTGTGAAAAAAATTCCGCTAAGGAGAGGACGCGCGCATGGAGTTCCTGTAGGGCATGGTCGAGGAAGACAACCTACAGAAACAGAAATGGAGAGAAATATGAGAAGAATGGAAGCAAGGCTAGAAGCTATGGAAATAAATAAACAACCGAGCAATTCAGATGACAACAATAAAGAAGTTGAATCTGAATTCTCTGAGGAAGAAGAAGAAGACCCTGAAGAAGTCAAAATTCTGAAAATGTTGATGAAGACCAGTTGCAAACCCAGAATCAAAGTGCCTATGTACTCAGGTAACTTAAATGTTGAAGAACTTATGGATTGGATAAATTCTCTAAATAAGTACTTTGATTTTGAAGAGATAGAAGACAAGAAGAAAGTGAGATATGCAGCTGCCAGACTGAAGGGACACGCAACGATCTAGTGGGATGAGCTCCAAATTTACAGAGAAGGAATAGGTAAGAAAAAAATTAATTCTTGGGATAAGATGCTATATAAAATTAAAAGTCAGTTTATGCCTAAAGACTATCAGTTGAATCTTCTTAGACAATTGCAAAACCTTAGACAAAAATCTATGACAGTAAAAGAATATACAGAAGAGATTTTTATACTGAATATTAGATCTAGACATGTAGAATACGGTCTAGAAAGAGTAGCTAGGTATATCAATGGTTTGAGGTATGATATACTGGATGAACTCAGTCTATTAAATCTAAAAATTGTAGAAGATGCATATCAAGTAGCTCTGAAGGTAGAAGAAAAATTCCTAAGAAAACAAAATCAGAGAAACAGGGGAAAGAACATGGTAAGGGGCAGAGGTGTTCCAAACAGAGGAGGTAGGACTTTTAAAGATGAGTCTGAAAGTTCTAGTAGTAGTGTTCATTCATTCTAGAGAGGAGGATTCAGAGGAGGTAGAGGAAGAGGTCAGAATAGAGAAGTGAGATGTTATACTTATGGAGAAACTTGACATATGTGTTGGTATTTTCCAAAAAATAAATCTATAGGTCATAGAAATGTCAATGTTGTAGAATCTCAAGAAGAATCAAAAGAAGAAACAGAGGTGGATAACCCTCTATAGGATGGAGAAGCTCTTATGTTGAAGAGAGTCTTGGTGAAGACAGAGAAGCAAGCACATGAACCAGCTCAAAGGAAAAGTCTGTTCAGAACAAGGTGTAAGTCACAAGGTAAGTGTTGTAAAATGGTTATTGATAGTGGTAGTGATGATAATTTGGTTTCCACAGAGATGGTAGAGAAGTTGGGATTGAAGAGGATGAAGCACCCCACTCCTTACAAAGTGTCCTGGTTGCAAAAAGGACATCAGCTCTTGGTGAATGAGCAGTGTAATGTGGAGTTCCAAATTGGTACTTACAAGGATGAGATTTTGTGTGACATAATGCCTATGGATGTGTGCCATATACTCTTAGGGAGACCATGGCACTATGATAGAAAATCAGTTCATGATGGGAGAAAGAATACATATTCTTTGGAGAAAGATGGGAAGAGACATACTTTGTCACCCTTGGAAGATGAAGCAGTTCAGGAGAGTTCAGGATCAAGCATTCTACTGATGACTAGAAAATAACTATTACATGAAGTTCAAAAAGAAGAAGATTTACAATTTGTTGTTGTTGTTAAGCCAAAGGTAATTTTAACTTCTACAAATTTAGATAATTTTCCAGATGAAGTTAAAGTTTTGCTTGATGAACATGCCGATATTATTGTGGATGAGTTACCAAGTGAATTACCTCCTATAAGAAGTATTAGTCGTCACATTGATATGATACCTGGTGCAAGTTTTCCTAACAAAGCAACATACAAATTGACTCCTCTAGAAAATGAAGAAATCAAACAGCAAGTGCATGAGCTGTGGGAGAAAGGATTGGTGAAATAGAGTTTAAGTCCTTGTGATGTACCTACCGTGCTAAGTCCAAAGAAAGCTGGTGGATGGAGGATGTGTACCGATGCCAGGGTAATTAATAAAATCACTATCAGGTATATATTTTCTTTACCTAGAATTGATGATCTGATGGACTGTTTAAGTGGTTCAAAATATTTTTCCAAAATAGATTTAAAAAGTGGATATCATCAGATTAGGATAAGGGAAGGGGATGAATGGAAAACATAATTTAAAACTAATGATGGTCTGTATGAGTGGTTAGTGATGCCATTTGGACTTACAAATGAACCCAGTACTTTCATGAGGTTAATGAATGAGGTTTTGAGGAAATTTATTGGAAAATTTATGATTGTGTATTTAGATGAAATCTTGATTTTTAGTCAGAATAGAGAAGAACATTTAAGGCACCTTAAGTTGGTGTTGAGGACTTTACAAAAGGAGAAGTTGTTAATTAATTTGAAGAAGTGTAGTTTTCTAAAGAAAGAGTTGGTCTATTTGGGGTTCGTGGTTTCAGAAGAAGGACTGAAAATGGATTCTAATAAAGTGCAGGCAATTTTAAATTGGCTGATTCCAAGAAATTATTTTGAGGTAAGAATTTTTCATGGGCTTGCTAGTTTCTATAGGAAGTTCATTAAGAATTTCAGTCATATTTGTGCACCTTTAATAGATACTTTCAAAGGAAGTAAAAAGCCTTTCAAGTGGACTGAAGTAGCTGATAGGAATTTTAAATTACTGAAGAAGAAAATAACTAAGAAGCCTATCTTGGCTTTGCCCAGTTTTGATAAAGTGTTTCAAGTGGAGACAGATGCCAGCAGAACAACAGTGGGAGCAGTTTTGAGTCAAGAGCAGAGACCAGTAGCATATTTTAGTGAGAAATTAAATGAAGCTAAACAGAAATATTCTTCATATGATAAGGAATTATATGTTGTTATACAAGCTCTTAAAAAATGGAGACATTATTTGATGCCTAAGGAATTTATTTTGTATTCTGACAATCATGCTTTGCAGTTCATAAACAATAAACCAAAGTTAAATAGGAGGCATGCTAAATGGGTATAATTTTTACAGAACTTTACCTTTGTTATCAAGCATACAAGTGGTAAATCCAATAAAGTTGTTGATGCTTTGAGTAGGGTAAGTTTGGTAATGCAAGAAATTAAGATCAGTACTTTGGGATTTGAAAATTTAATTGCTGTGTATAAGGAGGATGTAGATTTCAAGGATATTTATGCTGCCTGTGAAAATCCAGTTACCCATAACAGAAGCCAGTGGTTAGATTATATGTTGCGAGAAGGGTTGCTATTCAAGAACAGTAAGTTGTGTATTCTGAGGTGTTCAATGAGAGAAACTTAATTCAGGATAAGCATAGTGGAGGTCTCTCGGGACATTTTGGACAAGACAAAACTTTTTCTCTGGTGAATAATTTTTATTTTTAGAAAAAGATGCAGTGTGATGTGAATAAATTTGTCGAGGGATGTAGAATCTGTCAACATGCAAAAGGGAGAAGTCAGAACACATGATTATATCAACTGTTGCCTATCTCAGCTAGGCCTTGGGATTCCATAAGCATGGATTTTGTTTTAGGTTTACCTAGAACTTAGAGAAGTCATGATTCAATTTATGTTGTGGTAGATAGATTTTCTAAAATGGCTCATTTGATTGCATGCAAAAAGACTAATGATGCAACAAACATTGTTAATTTATTCTTTTCAGAAATTGTAAAGTTGCATGGTTTTCCTTTGAGTAATTTGTCTAACAGAGATACAAAATTTGTTGGTCATTTTTGGAGAACTCTATGGAATAATTTGGGGACTAATATCAGTTATAGTTCTTCTTATCATCCTCAAACTGATGGATAGAATATAGTGGTAAATAGAAGCTTGGGGAATATACTGAGGAGTCTGGTATATGAGCATCCAAAATAGTGGGACTTGGCTTTAGCTTAGATTGAGTTCGCATCTAATGATTCACCCAATAGGAGTACAAGTATGAGTCCTTTCCAAATTGTATATGGGATGCATCCAAGGGGTGTGTATGAACTTAAAGATTTGGGAAAGCAAGAAAAGAGAAGTGCAGAGGGTGAATATTTTGCAATTAGTATGCATGAGCTACAAGAAACCATCAAGAAGAGATTACAAGGAAGTACAGAAAAGTATAAATAGAGAGTTGATTTAAAGAGAAGGGAAATGAATTTTTAGGTTGGAGATTTAGCGATGGCCTATCTAAGAAAGGAAAGGTTCCCTAAAGGAACTTATAATAAACTGAAGCTTAAAAAAATTGGACCATGTAAAGTTCTAAGGAAGTTTTCTGCTAATGCTTATGAGATTGAACTTCCTTCTGACCTTCATATTTCACCAATTTTTAATGTTTCAAATTTATATCTTTTTAAATATGCAAGTGTTCATCCAAATGGTGTGAATTCACAAAGAGATGATCCAACTATAGATTGGCAAGGACAACTTCCACAGAAAGAACAGAATCAGATTGAAGCCATCCTTGACAAAAGAATCTTAAGAAAGACCAGGAACAGAACCTTCTTTCAATATCTGGTCAAATGAAAAAATCAGCCTACTGAAGATGCATCCTAGATGACAGAGCAAGAAATTTCCAAGTATGATGTACAACCTAAAGACTTAATGGAGAATTCTTTTCTTCCCTAGGAGTATGATGTAGGAGCATCCATCTCATGATCGATCCAGCTCAATGTCTAGCTCACAGATTGAGTCAGGTTGCCATGTAATCGAGTTTCTAGATGGATCATTAGATAGGGTTAGTTTTTAATTTCAATGAGTGGCATATTTTCCTTTGTTCTCCTTGATCCCTGCGTGGATCTCTCAAGGATTTATCTTTGTTGATTAGGTTTTCCTTTATTAGGTTTCAGATCCATGTAATCAGATCTGACAGGTTTTCTAAGTATTATAAATTTGTTTGAATGTAATAGATCAAGATGTGTGTAGAGGAGTGAATGAGTGATTGTATTCACAGCAAGATGGTGAATGATCTGTATCCAAAATTTTGATCTTATTGAATAAAAAAACCAGAGATTTACAATCTGCGTGCATATGGTGGGTTCCAAACTTGATTTAAGTCTGTAGATTTTAAATTCCTATTACAATTCAATCCAAATAGGAGTATGTAGTTAATTTGCAGACAATTTGTAGTAAAAATTGATCCTTGCAGTGATCAATTCGGACACAGCCTATTAGAGGAAATTTCAACCCAAAATGGGCCTTTTAACTTTTCACCCAAATTCCATGTCATTATGCATTAGCCAATCAAATTGCTTTAAAAGTCAAGCACCGTATAGATCTTAAACAATATTTTATTACATAATCTCATAATAATGGAATATTTTAATATTATAATTTTCTTGGACAGTGAAATAATATCTGCCCAAGGTGCCCCAAATTGTCTTGGAAAGAGAAATCCACTATGCACGCCTTCTCCACATATTGGAGAGTTATTAATGGATCAAAACATGTTGACCACATTAATTACATTATTATTTTTTTTAATTAGATAGAGGTTTCTTTTATACATAAATTTGTGGGTTTATTACCTAACACAATATGCACGGCACCAACATTTTTTTATAAATATTAAAATTTATAAAATATAAATAAAAAAGTATTTGAAAATGGGTTTATTACCTACCACAATATCAACTGCACCTACAATTTTATATATATATTGAAATATATAATGACATATATAAAAAACATATTTCAAAATATATAAACATAATTAGAAAAGTTTTTTTTTAACCATGTCCTTATGAGTTTATTATATGTTATATAAAAATTTATTAAAAAATATAAAAATATATAAAGATATATATTAGTAATTAAATGTGGTGTTTTTTAAGCCAAAGAGAAACATGACCAATATTTTTTTATATATACTTAACTATATAAACAAATTACTATTAACATATTAAAAAATATATAAAGATATATAAATCTATATTTAAGTAAACGCTACAACTTACTTCTTTTTAAAGTACTCTAATGGTTAGCATTAAGTTCATTAAGTTGTTTGTTTATATTTTTATTAAATACATATACCCAGGTGGAAAATTTCTAATTTCAGTAAAAAAATTTTACAATAGAAGCCCGCCAATGTTGTGCACATCAAAATTTTGAGAGATGCCTGCCAATGCTGTGCACATCAAAGACGCCAGCGAATGCTCTTGTTCAAACATCTTCATTACTGATATCACTGGAGCATTTTACCTCATCCATTGAGAAATATCTTCATGCTGGATTAAAAGTTGAGCGTATTCTATGGAGTAATGGGGCTAGGATTGCATGGGCCGCATGGGATGAGCATCCACTGGAAATGATAGAGAGCCAGATCTGAAATACAGCTCAACTAGAGAAAAAACAGCATTAAGGGAACATTATCAAAACAACCCAGCAAGCCATCTGGGAAACATCCAGTGAAGTTTGGTCCTTCTATTCATTGGTCTACTGGATAGATATCATTCTTAGGTAAATTCAATATTCAATGATCTTATGTTAAAAATTTGGGCAAAACTGAAGTAAAATTTGGTATCTCCTCTTTTATGTAACAATTTTGTTCCTAAGAGTCTTTATTATCCATTATCTGAGTGTGGTTTGCTCTAAATTACTGACCCTTAGTGTTAGGTGTTAGTTTTCATCACACAGATTGATGGAATAATGTTGTAGAAACTACTGAATGTATATTTAATAGAATATCTGACCTCAATCATGATTGAGTTTCCTGTTGGTAGCTTTCCATGGCTGATAGTAATTATAAATAGTAAACTTCTTCACTCAATGTATGTGCATGATATCCAACACTCATTTACACATATTACTTCATGACCGTTCATCATTAAGATGCCACTAACATTTATAGCAGAAAATTCAGAAGAGAATTGACAGAAATGTGTAAAGTCTGATCTAACTCAGTTACATGATAAAGATTCATAAATTTTCACAACCACTTACATGTAGAATGGAGTCAAACACTCGTGTGGATATCCAGCAATTTGGGGAGTTGTAAAATGGACTGAGATAATGGAAAACGCCTGCTTTATTGCATAAATTTGAGATCTGGTCACATTACATGTTGCTCTTGATTCACTGGGCATGTAGATTGAGGAGAAATGTAGAAAAATGCACAGCATTAAATAAAAATACCCAATACTCCTGTAGCAACTTGTTTTCTTCCCAATGATCACAACAATGGCTCAACTGCAAATATAATCTGATACCTCTTCCTCAAGGGTGCCCCACACGATTTCTCAACATTGGAACTGCCCTTTCTTGCTCCCACATGATGACAGAGACGAGCCTCCTTGCTACTAGTGTGACACAGAATTGAACTATTGTTCTCTCCTCCTGGTGTGCTAACGTGACATGCCTGGGAAATGTTGGTTGTAAATGATAGCTAATGTTTGTTAACATAGACTAGTAGAGTATCCCTTGAAGGAGCTGCTGCCTTCCACAAATTCCCAGCCAACTGATCAGTGAAGTAGTGGGCACTTTATTTCTATAATAGCTGAGCTTGACAAGGAAAAGCGCCCTTCCCACTACACAGATTTCCAGAATTACTCATTAACAAGTTTCTCACAAATTTTCTGAGTGTGTATGGTGGTCTGGACTCTGTATATGGAATATGAAGCCAACAACTTGTCCTTGTATTTTGTGGACACTAAAACCCAACAGCTACGAACTCTTGCAACAGATGAATGTGAATTAGAGTATATGTTCACTGATAAAATAGATGTGAATCTTCTTCCCACTAACCAATAGTGACCCCCTGAATATGAATTTCATTATAAATATGAAGTTTCTTGATAACATTTTCCTATGGATCCTTTGTAACTTTTTTGTAGTGAAATGGGAACTCGTAGATCTTTAGGAAAGTTGGAAACTATTGTAGTTGAGAATCAAAAGGATGAAATGGACAATTGGATCACATTACAGGTGTCCATTGGATCTTGGGTTACTTTGCAACCATCAAGGAACCGAATTTGGGCAAAAAAAAGAAGACTAGATAATTTACAATCCCATTGGAAAGGTGTAGTAAGGGCATTTAAGCGGAGCCAACAGGGTGAAAAAGTGGAGAAGGTGCTCATAGCTCATGTATATGAGCGCAAGGATATCCTCAAAGAGTCTGTTGCCAAACAAGACAATTTTCCTCAAATTGGACGAAATTGTAAGAACTTGTCATTTTATAAGTATTGAATATTTTTTCTTAATTTTGCATGAGTATTAGAATATGAATGCCCTAGATTGGATGGATACTAAATTTGTTTTTTTTTATGTAGGTTTGTGCATTTCTGATTTTGAATAATCGCAGCCTATGGAGCGTATTACTAGTACTTGACGTGTTTTCCATTCGCATATAGGAGATATACTCTATGAGGGCAAGGATTCCACGTCATTGAGGGAATAAGGGGTATGGTTTTATAAATATGATTACTTTTTTCCAAGGGGTAAAAGGCTGGGACGAATTGAAGAAGCCAAGTTACCCATATTTCGTGAAATTGGCTTACCACATTCTAATCCAACATTAATTGATTGCATACGTTCAAAATTATTTCTTGAAATTCAATCTGGTATGCGGGAGAAGGGTGGTGCATGTGATCATTTTGGTATGCACTTACCATTTTTGGTTTTTTCTGTAGTGTTCAAGGAAGAGGAATCTATTCAAATGACTAAGAAGACTTTTTCTTGCACGAACCCCTCTGACATGTTATTATGTAACTTATTTTACCCTGGATGGAATACAAGATTACATCTTGTGAATGGAGAGCAATTAAAATGTATGTTGAGTGTAGAGACACTTCGTTTTAGGTAATGTATTCAATTTTGATTTTTTCTTTTATTTGATTTTCACGAGGTTTGACATCACTTTCTAACTATTTTTTCATCCTTTTTAACTTGTAGATATTCAATACTGAGACAAAATATCTATGTTTCTTTTAAGTTTTGACGTTTTAGGCATATAAGGGATAACAACAATTGGATTTGGATACCAATAGAGCAAGACAATGATGATAGCACCCATTCTCCTCTAATATCCATTGATATTTTTAAGGATGGTGCACATTTCAAAACATTGTCCATGGAAGAAAACTGGAATTTGTTTGAAGTTAGAAGAGAACTTGAATTTCAAGAGGAATCAAGCCCCGAGGAAGACTTCTATTTTATTCACAATGGAAAAAGAGTGAGAATTTTATAGTTAACGTATGTTTATTCATATTCTAAACATGTTTCTTACTTACAGTTTAATGATTTCCTTTGGACAGATTGGTAAAAGACGAGAGAAGAGCATCATGTGCAAAAGTTGCACTCATCCTCATACATTAGAAATTCGAGGGACATGACACAAGGTGAGTCCTCGACAACCATACATTAAGAAACTCTTCTAATCTTAGTTGTGGTATCTATATTTTAGAACTAATTTTGAAATTTCCTACTTATTTCTTTGGCAAGAGAAGGTATGATTTTGTTCATTGAGCTTTTTTCACATCATTTGTATTAATTGTTATTTATTACTACATTTTTAGGCCAATATTTCATGAGATTCTACCATTTTAACTCAATCTATTTTCATCACATGTACAAGGAAATAAATGGAGAAGGGGATGGACTTTCAAAGGCTCGTCTACAGCTAGAGAATGGAATGTGGCATATTCCAGACCTCAAGGATAGCCAACATTCTGAATATTTTCATCCCACTTTTTTTGAGTTTATTCTAGATGGAGGAGTATATAGTGATGTTGAGGCATCAGATATTTAGGAGGGTTACTGGTTTATTTTGATTATCTGGATGGAAAATTGTTAAAACCTTTTTTATAATCTAATTTTAGAACTCTTAGTGTTGTTCAGAGGAAGGTTTTTTGCTCCCTTGTGGAAGCCAACATTTGTGATGTTCTAGACTATCAAGAAAATGCCAAAAAAGAAGTAGGTGTTTACCTCTCTTTTTTAACATGACATAAATGCTTAATTGCATATACAAAATGTACTTTCTATCTTAATATGAATAAAATTTTGATTTTTTCCAATGAAAAAACAAGTGAGTCTACTCCAAGTTGTCTAACTGTTTCCCATCAGTGACTTGAATAGAAAAGTATGGTATTGATGGATTTCGGTATGCTTTGGATGAATACTGGCTTTATTCAATAACCTAATGCTTCTCATGTTTTTGCCTTTTTTGTTCTTGTATAAATTTGTTGACTGAATGGAACCAATAGTTCTTCATTATTTGGTGTGCACTATCATCTCCTGATCCATGTTCAGTTCCGTACTGTCCATAGAAGTTATGAAGCAATGGCAAATGTCCCACAAGCTACATTTTGAATAGTGCATACTGTGCAAGTGGCCCTTAATCTAGATGGAAAGTTTCATTGCCTTGAGATCCTTGATTTATGTTCCTTTGATCCTTTTCTACTAGGTTTAGTGATTCATGAAAACTAATATAATTTATTTTGGTTATTTATTGTCAAGGATTGTCACTTTGGACTATTTTTTGTTTTTTTTGCCAAGTCCTTCAGCTGACAAAAAAAAAGAAATGGATCAAATGCATTATATCAATTTTCATGAATGTCTAAGTATTTAGGGCATTTTGAAATAGACAGTAGGGAACTTTCAAATCGTACGACACATTTTAATCCATCCTAGAGAATCATTTTCATTAAAACCACTACAAAATGTAGCAAATGCTCATATGAAAGATCCTTCTCAACTAGGATCAGGGATTCCTGGAAACTGATATAATTTATTCCAGTCATTTGTTTTCACTTTGCATTTACCCCACACATTTTTTTGAAGCATGACAAACCATGAGACACAGTAAATGAAAAGAAAAATGCATTTTCTCTTGTTTTTTATTGACTGCAGATATTGCAGAAGTTGCATAGCTGGAAGGCCATTGTCTGTGTATATATGTACCTTCAAGAGCATGTATGTTCTTGCATTTTAGACCAAGGTATCAAATTTCCACATAAACTAACTTGGAAGGTTTTGAATCCTTGTTAATTTTAATGGGGCAACAGATTGGAAACTCCAGAATTGAGTTTGGTATTTGGGGAAGTTTGCAACCTCTGGTTTCATATCCGAGTTAAATTCATTATCACATATCCATATTAACTAAGGAAGGTTTTGAATCCTTGTTAATTATAACAGGGACAATAGATTTGAAACTCCAGAATTGAGTTTGGTATCTGGAGAGTTTTGAAACCTATGGACACGTTTCATATCCAAATTAAACAAAAACTAACATGAATCTATCCTACTGCGAATATATCATAGTCTATATTAATTAACCAGGGAGGTTTTAAACTTTATTTTAATTTATTACAGCCCATTTTAATTAACCATGGAGGTTTTAAAGTATATTTTAATTCAGACAACAGATTTGAGCCTCCAGAATTGATATTGGTACCTGAAGAGATTTGAAACCTCAGGTTTTACATCCAAATTAAATTTGAACTAATATGAATCAATCATAATGTGAATATGTCACAGATCCATATTGATTCACAAGGGAGGTTTTTAATCCTTGTTAATTTTGCTGGGGACAACAGAGTCTGAAACTCCTGAATTGATAGTGGTAACTAGAGAGATTTGCAACCTCTGGACACATTATACATCCAAATTAAATTTGAACTAATATCAATATACCCTAGTGTGAATATATTACAGATCCATACTAACTAATCTGGGAGGTTTTAAATCCTTATTAATTTTAATGGGGACAACAGATTTGAAACTGGTAACTGGAGAGGTTTGAAACCTTGGGAAACATACATCCAAATTAAATTTGAACTAATAAGAATCTATCCTAGGGTGAATATATCACAGATCCATATTAACTAACTAGAGAGGTTTTGAATCCTTGTTAATTTTAATGGGGACATCAGATTTGGAGCTCCAGAATTGAGAGTGGAGAGGTTTCAAAGTTCTGGACTCATTGCACATCCAATTTGAATTAATATGAATTTATCTTAGTGCCAGTCACAAACAGTTAAGTTGGTATTAACTGTATAAGAGATATCTCTGTATATATGTATATATGTACCTTCAAGAGCATGTATGTTCTTGCATTTTAGACCATTTTAGACCATGTGTGTTCAGGACTGTTCTTTGTTGAACAAGGCTGGTGCTGACCTCCCAAGCCATGGAAAATATGTGGGTAGAGTTACATTTAACCCTAGGTCTGATTGGGCTCAAATTTATTTTATATAAAAAAGAGGTGTGTTGTAAGTAGACTTTTTCAAGAAAATTTTGAACATGTAGCTATTTAGGATCTGCTTGAAAATCATGAATATGTGTTCCTCTGAGACCAAGATTAATATCAATATCAATGCCAGTTGAATCATGTTTCTTGATGGAATAGAGGCAATGGAGTAATTCATTTTCCATCTTGACTGGTGAATAGCTTTATGATGATGCAACCCGAATATTCAGTTATGTTCCTTAATATTGATAGGTGGTATTGAACAATTGAGAAGGTGGATGGCTGCTTGTTTTATTTTTTATATTCACTGCTCTGTGACAGCAAAAACAATTTGGTTGGCATCAGACACTGGTTAAGTTGGTACTCCCAGGATGCAGGCACAAGCTAAAAAAGATAATTGAGAATATTTTCTGCAGGGAAGGACGCTCCCTTTGAAAAAAAAAATCTTTCATTTCACAGTATGCTACCTGCCTTGTGAGCATCTGTCTTCATGGATTGATTTTCATTTTAATGGAATCACTGTTTGTTTGTATCTGGATTCTGAACCAATTGTGCATTATAAATATATATTATTTTTCAGTACAACAACAGGAAACGTCTGTGAGATTCTTCATTTAATCACATGCCTTATTTCATGCATGTGTGCTCTGGTAAATCTAAGAATGTATCAGAGCCACCACCGAGCTTGGAGTCTATACTACGAAATTTGATTTGAGGTGGGTTGTAAGCTACACATTGGAGGGCACACCAAACTAGGTGGATTCAATGATTGCAAAATGTGCAGGCTGAACGATTGGAGATTCAGCAGCCATTGGATTATCAAATCAATGGTTGTGATTTGTTCTATTTAATATTTAGTACCACATTGGTAACGTGGAAGAGTCTGTAATGTTTTAAATATAAAAACCTCTCTCATTCTTATTGACACGGAGAGAAAAGGTATGGTGGGGGCTCTGGGTGTTTGGACTCCACGAGAAGTTCACTAGCCCGAAGCCCGGGATGACCTAACAGGCCCCCTACCTTTTGTTACAGGTGGCAAACAGAGAACCTTTTGGTACAGGTGGAAAATAGAGAATGGTACACGTGTTCAATTCTCCAAATACTATCACCACTTTGATCATTTTTTTCAAAATTGTAACAGCCCCCTACCTTTTGTTACAGGTGGAAAACAGAGAATGGTACACGTGGCAAACAGAGAATGGTACACGTGTTCAATTCTCCAAATACTATCACCACTTTGATCATTTTTTTCAAAATTGTAACGACAAAAGAATACTCCATATTATCGAAGGATGATTGAGAAGGTATAATCAATATCTTCATTGTGTTCTTTACATGGAATACACCAACTAGGTCCTTGTATGCCTCATTTTATAATATTCTTGGAAGTAAGATCTTTATTATTTCATGTTAACCACATAAAAATCCAAGCTTTTAGAGGGCATTTGAATTTTCACAAATCCTACAACCACAAGATCCTATCCATTCTTTCCTCTACTACACACATGGTTTGGTATCCTAGCTTGTGAGTGTAAACCCTACTTGCGAAGTCCCCCCCCCCCCAAATGATATCATATTCGTCTTCTCTAATTCTAGCATTGTTGGATCTAACTTTGCGTATATATCTTCCTCGTTCTCTATCATCTCTCCCTTCCAAACCTAGAAGCTCAGGTTAATTCCATTGTTGTCTCTAAATTTTGTTTGATTTTGTATAAGACACATGATTTAGAAACAACAAACCCTTTATGTGTAGAACTTCAACTAAAACCTCTAATAATTTATATCCATCTCCACAACCTATCCAAGATTCAATGTCAATCCTCATTCAACCTCCATTTCCTATCCTCGTGATTATCCATTAACCTACTAATGGAAAATATATTCATTACCTTTCATATTAATGTTAAAATCTACCATTTTTTAATTGGAGACCTAGTTCACTCTTCTACTAAACTTGGAGAAATATATTTGTGTGTCATAACCTAAGACCATAAACCTTTTCCTTCACTCAAACACCATACACATTTTATTGCCAATGTTTTACTAAAATATAAAATATTCCTCAATCCCTGCTCTCCCGTATCTTTTGGTAATGTAATAGCCTACCATTCTACTAAAGAAACTTATTTTTCCTCCTACAACCATAGGATAACAATCTTTGTCTTGATTATATGACCTTTTCCAAAATCCATTTAGGAATGAATATAAGCGACATCTAGTAGACAGGTATGGCCTCCGCCACATTTTTTCTAATATGAATCTACCCCTCATGATAGCCACTCTCAACCTTGGAAATAAGTCATTGTGAGTCCTTTTTTTCGAAATTCATTTGACTTGAGGTAAAGACAAATATTTTAACCCATCCAAGAAAACCACTTGTTGATATGGCTTGGCAATAATTGACAAATAAACCTTTCTTATGCTTCGTATATTCTAGAGAAATAAATTGTTGAATTTTGAAGGTTGACCAACATACATGTAGAAATGCAATATATAGGTAAAGTCTATTCAAAATTTACATCATCTCCTCGATCCATCAGTAAATAATAAAATTCCATCGACAAATAAAGGTGTGATAGGTACACATCACTCCCAGTCTTAATGTCTTTTAGACTCCCTCATGTTTTGACCTCCAAAATATATATGATTAATCCTAAAGAGTAAATGAAAAAGGGGCATCCCTACCTAATCCCTCAACCTTACTTGGAGAAATTAGAGGCGGATACATTTATTATGATTGCAAAATAAATTGAGCTTGTGGAGTTCACGACCTAGTTGGGAAAGTGAAGGTTAAATAATAAATGCATCAGCATCATATTTAAATATAGCCAATTGACATTGTCATGTGATTTAGAGAACTCCAATTCTATCATCATTGAGTGTACCTTTTTGTCTTGATTATGTATAGTCTTTCTTGCGTTACACCTATTTCCTCTTGAATTTGTCTACCAAGCAGGAATCCAAATTGTTCATAAGATATGGAATCATATAATATCTTATTAACTATCACCTTTGCAATAATTTGTAAATGTAGTTACATCAAAATTGGCCTACACAACTTAATGGAATTTGGGTTATTTTCCTTTGGGATCAAAGATATAAAGGTGGTATCAAAAGATGTTAGAACCCTTCCACATGATCTAGATTCATTTATTACCCTCATTAGTTTCTCTTCAATTGGTTCATTGAAGCCCAACCAAAAATAAATAATGAATAAAAATAGAAATATATAGGTTTGTCATCTCATTTAAGGATTTTGTCCCTTTTGAAACTATGTGAGGGCATTTGCATCTCATGTTTGGATATCTCCTCTAGTTGTTTTTTGTTATCCTACTCATTTACAAAGCTTGGGAAATAAATTGACATTTTCACTACTTTAGTTGTTGTTACTTAACTCTCTTCCTTATCCCACAAGTGTGTCATCTCTTCAAATTTGTAGCTCATTGACCCATCATATTTTGGAATTTTCTAGATTGTGTTGATATTTTTTGAGTGATTGATAAACTTATGATTTTTGTTGTGTGTTATGATCTCCTTTATTCAACCACATAGCTCTACTTTTAGTCTCCACTTTTCTTCCTTATCGGCTATAAACTAAATCTCTTATGCTCCAATGCATATCCACCCATCGAGAAAATCCACATATTCTTTCTTATACAATTTCTCAAACATGGATTCCACGTTTGATAGTCCAAAATCATTCTACAACATTTTTTGGTGGTACCACCCAACATGTATTTTTTTCTTTTTAAGATTATTTTGAAATCATATTGTCGTTGATTTCCTCAAGTCTCATCACTAGTATACCATGCAATATGAACAATATCTCATAGTAAAAGAGTTGGAGACAAACACTATGTAGCTATTGGAAATAGTTCTTTTATGAAAATTGTAAATTTACAGCATTATAAATGTCTTTGAATATATGATTTGCATTGTATAAAACTTTAAAATCATGTAATGAAGGATGTTCATGGATTACTATAGGGTAAATGTGTCTATCTCCATGTCAGCACCAGGCGTGCTGCCATGTCTTGCCCTGTCATCTCCAAGAATGCACATTTTTCAAAATAGCCACTGCTTTCAAACACACCTACCAATTTTACAATCAAGTTTCATCTCTAAACCACCATTCCTATGAACTACAGTCAGCTCCTTAGCACCCATTGCTGACATTGTTCTATCCATCGAAGCATCATCTGTGATGAAATCTCCTTGGAGTATGTTTGGCTCTGTGATAAGCCTCATCTTTTCTATGGATCCAAAGCCATCCACATTTATGCTAGAACCTGAAACTGGAAGGACTTGCTTCATCAAACTGCTAATGGTGCTATCATGCCTTTTTGACACCGGTAACCTTATATGTCTATTATTATTACAAATATCATCACTTCTAATATCAAATAGGCCAGTGATGTCATCAAACAGTAATGAATTGTCATTGCACACCCACAAAGCATCAGTATGAACAACGGTTAATGATGGACCCTTGTCAAGTTGGCCTAACCTTTGGAGAATTAGCATATAAATAAGGCATGAATGAGGTCATTTTAGTAATGAACTTTGATGTGAATCTTTGAGGAAAGAAAGAGGTTTGAAGGTGACTGTGGGAAAAGATAAGAGGTCTGGAAGAATAAAGAGGTCTGAAGGTGAATGTGGGCAAAGATAAGAGGTGGGGAAAGGGTCTTAATCCCTTCAAGTATGGAAATATAAACTTGTCAAGCAACCCCTATAGACCTCAAAGTGGACAAAAGGTGTAAATCTTTCATTTTTAAGTCAAAATTGTGTTGAGTATACTAACTCAACCCAGTTTATTAATGGAAGAATAAATAGGTCAAGTTGGCCTAACCTTTGGAGAATTAGCATATAAATAAGGCATGAATGAGGTCATTTTAGTAATGAACTTTGATGTGAATCTCTGAGGAAAGAAAGAGGTCTGAAGGTGACTGTGAGCAAAGTTAAGAGGCCTGGAAGAATAAAGAGGTCTAAAGGTGACTGTGGACAAAGATAAGAGGTGGGGAAAGGTTCTTAATCCCTTCAAGTATGGAAATCTACTTTCTGTTTGAAATTTATATTATTTCAAATTTAGAAGCAGGGTCTTTGAAATAAGGAAAGTTTTTTCTTACATAAAGAAATATAGTATGCATATCAAGTAGAAAAATCCTCTCATTTTATGAGGAATAACATGTATGCTTGGGAATAATTTTTTATTTGTCTTCATGCTTCTAGGATTAGGTTAGCATTATTATTTTTTTCTTTGTAATCTTCCTGTTAGAGTTGCTTGAAACAATATTTTTCTTACCATTGCAAAAGAAGTGGCTACTACTATGTCTTAAACTAAACAAGAAGATGGTTTAATAAAGGCTTAATAATTTGACCTTAGTACTTTGCTGTACAGAAATTCATAATAGCAAGATTTGGCCATATTGGACTTTGATGTACAGAAATTCATCCCTAGTACAAAATTTGGTGAATTTTCCACTGTGCAGATACCGTATGGTCAGCTTACTGTTGAGTGTCTTTGATAATATAACACATGTATTTAATCCCCACGGACACATAAACCCAAAAAACAAACATCCCAAAAACACCTTAAAAATATTTTTTTTTAAATATATCTTGATACATCTATAAATATAAATTGATTGGAAAAAATTTCAAGTTATTTTCTCTGATTTATTGGATTGTCTTGAAGCTGAAATTCCTCTAAAATTTGGAACAAAACACATTTTTTCATATCTATGAGATGTATACTTCTGTATTGGAGCCATACTAAATTTTTTCATTATGTATTTTTTCCATATTGAATGTATTCAAATTCAAATTCATATATGAATGTTGCTACTATGGTTTAATCCTGTATCTGGAGCACAATAACTAGATTGTGAGCATATATAGCATAACTAGTACACATTAACAAGATGCATGGATCCGAAATCATCTGAAATCATCCGAAATCAGTGATGGTGAGACCGTGATTCACTAGTATGGATGGAATTGATTGTACCCAAAAAGAAATACACTTACATGTAAAGTTATTCATCCTTGGAAAAAAGGCTTAATTTTATTAAAAAAAATAAAGTTACATTCTGCATATTACATGTATATCATGTATTTCATGTAGGGAACTCCTATTACAAAAGAGATATACATCATAGATCAAAACATATTGCAACGGATATATTCTATAGATAGATCTCAAGAAATAGTGTTGAAACTGCCAAAAACAATTCTGCGTTAAGGTTGTTGTAGGCTACAAAACTTTTCTGATAGAAATTGCAGAAAGTATAGTCTTCAAATTGAAGTTGCATGAGGAGGATCCATATCTTCAATGAATGGATGATGATAAAATTCAAAACTATCACCATTAACTTCAGATTTTACTTCATGTCACGGATGTGCCCAAGAGGCTAGCTGCACTTTTACATGAGGCAGAGCCACCCAAGAATTGGGAAGTTTAGATTTCATTTAACATCTTGATCAGGTAGCCTGTAATTGGATTTCCTGCACCATAAATTATGTTTCAGACTTTCATTTAGAAGAGTAATTAAATAAAAAGTTACCATACAATCTGCACCATAAATTATGTTTCAGACTTTCATTTAGAAGAGTAATTAAAAAAAAGTTACCATACAGTCTGCTCATCTACCTCCTTGGTGCTCATCCTTCCTCTAAACATGGCAGAAGCTGTTAGATAATGGCTGTGACGAGGATCAACAGCACACATAAAAAATTTAATACAAAACTTTTTATGAGACATTGAAACCAAATTTTTTTATCACTGTATACGAAACTTTCTATGAGATATTGAGACCAAAATTTGTATATCGATTATTTTTTCATTCTGACACCACCTCTACACAACTTTATATGAGACATTTTAGACCAAAATTTGTATTATGATGAAGCCAATACAAATCCAGATGTCACTGAAAGATAATACAGTTATAGGCAGCTTCAATGGATTGAGGAAGGTCCCATTGATAAAGGTTCACACCTACAAAAAAAAATTGATAATGAGCCTTTAAAAACAATAAATTATTAAATTAAGAAGGTAAAAAGTTAAAATGCAGATTGCATACCCTGAACTTGTTTCAACTCCACCTTCAGATACATCATGTCTCTTACGTTTCCTACTTAGATTTTCTTGTCTTATCACTCTACGAAGCTTATTTGTTTCTGGAAGGTGTTTTTTCTTCATAAATCCATCCATTTTATGCCTGTAAAATGCTTGACCCATTTGCAAAAGAACATTTGATTGATTGGAAGACCCTCCTTTTTGTTTGCATCTATGGTACATAGTACGAGCTAGCTTATGTGATTTCCCCATACCCTGTGTACCCCAAATTCCCAAGCTTCCATATTTTGCTGCAAACCATGGCCCGTGTGCAAATAATTGATCCTGCATCATCAATTTATCTTAGAATACCAAAACAATGTACCAACTGTAGTAAATTTATAATAAAATATGTAAATTAGTAAGTAAAGTTCTAGTGGGATGAAAATTTGTATGCATACCATATAATGTGTCATATGGTTGTCTCCCCAAGCTTCTTTCATTGCTTTTATGAAGTCTATAACAACTTCTTGAAAGGCTATTGCATCACCGTCCATAAATTTGTCTTTTTCCATCAACAGAAAAAGAGATGAAAGTGACCTCTAAGCACATTTATTCTTTCTAGTTGATTCACACCCTCCACTAGTGCGATCATCTTCTGCATCAATTAATTGTTCATATAGTCCCCAACATCCATGTCCACATTTCTTTTCAAGAAAACGACGTGCCTTGACACCTGATATTGATGGATTTGCTGGAATATTACCTCGTGTGCCTGACCTCTTAATATCTTTTTCAATTTTTACATGTCCACCATGACAGCCTGCTTTTGAAAGAACACATTCAATTTCCTCAATTGACTTTTTACTTTCATTTTGTGGAGTTTTATTCCATGCAAACATAATAGATAAATAGACCATCTTGTCCACAATTCTTACAAACGCATGCAAAGTGCACATGTGCACCCTAATCAATGGTATAGGAAGCACTGCGTCTATATTTGGATCAAGTTCATCACGATTAGTAGGAAGGTTTTGAGGACAGCTCAAAGTACCACCTTTCCAACTTCTATCTTTTTGTTTTATATGCATGCAATATAAGCAACTATACATTGCATTTACACCATGAGAAACATTGTACATACACTTGAGAGTTTTTAAATCCGTTGCAAGGTGCCATTCCACAAAATATGAACCATATCCTTCCACGTATAACTTTTCCCCTGCAACATGTGAAGACATAATTGATGGTAAATCTGTTTTGCTGAAAATAAATTTTAAGGACTCATGGGACTCCTTGTTGACACGGAAAATGCCCAACCAAAAAAGGTGTTCTTTAGATTGAACTTGAAAATATTTATCACTTGTCTTATCAAGGCTTGGATCTAATGCATGATTCATTAGTGTGATTGAAACTCTTTCATATTTTTCCATGTTGACTAACTCCATCTCATCCAATTTTAGGACAACAACCAATTTTCCACATGCCTCCTCAGTAGATATGTCGTAGTACCTCACCATCAGTTGTAATACTTGTTCTAGGTCATACCACATGTTATTGTTTCTAATTAATGGAATAATTTTACTTGGTACTTTCTTTTTATTCTTACTTGCAACTTCATGCACAGCTTCTAAATGATATGCATTTCCCAATGAATCAACAATTTTTGTGTTTCGTAATGCATGCTCTTTATTCACATGGAAAGGGCGAGGAACCACAGTTTTCTTAATACCCACATTTAACATTTCCTCTCTCAGAACTTTGAAAATACTTGCATATGCTTCCCTGCTGATCACTCTATCATCACAAACTCCTTGAACATCATTTACATCAATTCTTAAATTTGCAATGAATTGATTAACTACTTCTTTCCTCAAAGCATGAAATTCAGGTTGTTTGAGCATTGCTTCCATGTTACTTTTCTTCAACACTTTTTTGCACAAATCCACAAAATCAGGGCAATTTTCATCTAACATGGACCTCACCCCAAACACTCTTTTTCTATAGCCACCTCCCCCCCTTTTCAAACATGCTATCGGTTTCAATTTTTTTGGTCGAATTCTCAACCAATTTTTTTTCCCTTTAACCTAGAGTGTCTCTTTTGGAGACGACGGAGATCAATTTTCAACTTCTGAATTTCTTTTGCTGAGTTGGATTTCTCTTCAAGCAATGCTTTCACATGTCTTTGATTCAATACTATTATTGTTTGGTTCAATCTCATGTTTTCACAATAAACAACCATATATGATTGATTGAGATGATGTAATTTGACACTGAGATCTTGTATTTTCTGTTCAAGGGAAATGCGGTTACCTTCTAAATTTTTACAATATCTTAGAAGACCACTTTTCCATGGCATACAAATCAGCATAGTCCTGTTATTGTATTGAAATCAGGATGGGAGTTGGACACAGGGTCAACTCGATAGAGTTCTCCATTTACCCAAAGATCCAGATTTTTAGCTCCACGTCCCCTTAATGAACTGTAGTCAATGTTAGGAGTCACTTTCTGATTTTTTTTATGGATAGGTGCCATATCCAGACTTAAATCTATGTGGCAAACATAGTGCTTCCTTCTTACACCATCTATTTTTGTTCGAGAGTCATGCAAACAACCAAGATTATGATAATTAAAACATACTAGAAAATCCCAAAAAGATAAAATCAACTTGCAGAAGGAATAGTTAGGGAGATATTCTAAGGAAAATATAACTTTTTAGATATTGAGACATACCTCAAAGCTATCAGGAATCTTGTAGAATATTTTAAATCCAACTACATTTCTATGTTTGCATCTAAAAACAACATAAATTAAAAAACAATGAGTAGAAATTGTGCCCTTGCTTGATAATGGTGATGTCCATTACTGTCAAAAAGTCAAGATTAGTCTTGATTATGTAAAGTTTTTCCTAGACTATGACACCATCTACATGAATGCTTCCAGTACTGAAAAATTACTGCTTACTCCCCCATTATTTGGGCCTACAACCATCTTTTAGGCACCCAAATTAGATATCTCAACACTGCTGGTTTTAGACAAGCTGCTACATAAATTCTTTGACAGCATGTTTCTCTATATTTTGGTATCTGTGGGCTCTGACTAGTGGCTGCCAAATGATGATGGAGATTAAGATGTAAATTTAGATTCTTTCACATGGATAGAAAAGGTTTCAAGGTATATGACTACTACTAGTCTTGATTTAAGGCTGAGACTTCTACTACTAGTCATTGAATCCTCTATATCAAAATGTCAAAGGTTCTCGTAATTGCTCTTGAAAAATAAATACACCCATTCTTACATGAGTAATAAAGACACAATAGCCAGTTGCATAATGAAAATCACCAATCTTAGAGATCAGTTCTTTGTGTTCAATACGAAGATCAAAGATGAGGATTGAGTAACCATTGCACTAAATAGTTCCCCACCTCCATGGGAAGTTTTTAAGTAGGCTATATATGTTGTTGTACACCTACCAAATTTTGAAAATCTTTGGGATGCACGCATCCAAGAAGAAACAAGGTGTGAAACAATGGAACGCAAAGTAAATGAAGCCCAAGACCTTGCTGTCATTGGGAAAATGAGAAAAGGAGGACCCAAGAAGGGTATGAAGGAATAGTCATGTTATTCTAACCACTATAGGAAGGATTTGAGGCGTGACATGTTTCAAGTGCCACAGAAATGGCACTTTGCTAGTAAATGTCCTCAAAATAAGGTGGCAAAGCACAAGTAGAAGCAAAAGTGGTCTACAAGGACAACTGCTATAGTCAACAACATTCACAGCTTGCTCAGCTTGCTAGAGAAGGAATCAACAACCTATGGTTTAGTTAGTAAGATCCAATAGTCACGACCTGCCCAAGAAGGGTTTTACAAAGTCACGGGCAAACTCAATACACAGTCACAAACCAACAAGAGAGATAGATAACCCACAGTAATGGCTCAGTCTGGGAAAATTACTGAAAAACACAACTTAGTCAAAATAAGCCCCAGAATAATGGCGCCCAGGCTAACAGTCCAAGAGAAGCTTTATACTTTAAACTCCCATACATTGTTACATAAATTATTTGACGGCATGTTTCTCCGTATTTTGGTGTTTTTGGACTCTGACTGGTGGCTGCCAAATGATGCTGGATATTGAGATGTAATTTTAGCTTCTTTCACATGGACAGAAAAGGTTTCAAAGTCTTTGACTACTACCAGTCCTTATTTAAGGTTCAAAATTGGTTTTAGGATAATTGTACCCTTGATAATTATGCCCATACTTGATAATGGTGATGTTCATTACTATCAAGAAGTCAAGATCAGTCTTGATTATGTAAAGTTTTTCCTAGACTATGACACCATCTACATGAATGCTTCCAGTACTGAAAAATTACTGCTTACTCCCCCATTAAAGAAACTTACCTGGCTCCTCGAAATGTTGAATTTTACAACTATCATACCTATGGCCACATAGCTCTAAATTGCAGAAGTTTCATATCAATATCAACTAGACAAGAGCATCCAAAAGTTAGGAAAAGAAAATATTAATGTAGGACAGAGTATGTGGATCCTTCACAACAAAATTACATAAATGATCAAACTAATGAAATAGAATTACTAAAAAGAATTTCTAAGGAAGAATGCTCTATTGCACAAAACAGTGATGGTTTCTCAAGTTGCACAATAGAGGACAAGTCAAGGGCTCTTACTGTAAAGAAAGGTGAGAATGCTAAAGCAACAATCAACCTTAGATGTGTAAAGTCTATAGTGAAAGATGTGTTGCATGTCAAGCAATTAAAGGAGAGTCCTCTTAACGGCCTTAAGGACTGATCTTTTTTTTGCAATATGAACGATATCTCATAGTAAAAGAGGTGGAGACAAACACTATGTAGCTATCAGAAATAGTTCTTTTATGAAAATTTTGTTTGTAGAACAACCTTCCATATAAGCTGCCATCAAAGTTACCCACATGAATGTGGTCTATTGGCAAGCAGCGAGGTGATTGGGCTTGTATTAACGTGGAGACCTGGGTTCAAATACCCGAGTGGGTATGATTGTAAATATAAGAAGTATTTCTCAAAAAAAAATAGAAGCTTCCGTAAGGGTCATAGAATAAGTCTGAACAACCAACCGTGATCACTACTACCCAACCTAAGAAGTCACCAAACAATCACGACCTGTCCATGAGGTCTCCAAACAATCAACAACATTCACAGCTTGCTCAGCTTGCTAGAGAAGGAATCAACAACCCATGGTTTAGTTAGTAAGGTCCAACAGTCACGACCTGCCCAAGAAGGGTTTTACAAAGTCACAGGCCAACTCAATACACAGTCACAAACCAACAAGAGAGATAGATAACCCACAGTAACGACTCATCCTGGGAAGATTGCTGAAAAACACAACTTAGTCAAAAGAAGCCCCAGAATAATGGCGCCTAGGATAACAGTCCAAGAGAAGCTTTATACTTTAAACTCCCATACATTGTTACATAAATTATTTGACAGCATGTTTCTCTGTATTTTGGTGTTTTTGGACTCCGACTGGTGGCTGCCAAATGATGCTGGATATTGAGATGTAATTTTAGCTTCTTTCACATGGATATAAAAGGTTTCAAATTCTTTGACTACTACCAGTCCTTATTTAAGGTTCAGAATTGGTTTTAGGATAATTGTACCCTAGATAATTGTGCCCATACTTGATAATGGTGATGTTCATTGCTGTCATAAAGTCAAGACCGGTCTTGATTATGTAAAGTTTTTCCTAGACTATGATGCCATCTACATGAATGCTTCCAGTACTGAAAAATTACTGCTTACTCCCCCATAGGTTTCCCAAGATGTTTCTTTAGGTATAAATTTAACCTAGAATAACTGATACTTGTCCATAATTGGAGATTTAGGTCTCTTTGTTTCTGTTGTGGGTTATAGAAGTTCCTAGAATTTTGATAAGCCCCTCATAATTTTGATTTAACACAGAAGGCCCAAAATTCATCTTTCATGCCTAGGAACCATGTTACTTCTATACTTATGTTCAGAAAAATCAATATTCAACCCGGGTCGGTCTAGAAAGGCTCCAAGTAACCACCCATGCACATAGGGGTAACAATGCGTAACGTTCAACGATTAATGGAGGTTAGGTGTCATCAATGGGGCTAGACAAAATTACTCTGCAAATGGGATGGATCAATCTATACCATTCCAATCTCATTAAGGAGTCACAAAAGGTTTTGAAAATAGAGATGCCACATCTCCTCCTCCACCGTTCATCACTACTGCTGGATGGTGATCCAGGACTGCAATTGCTAAATCTGTCAGGGTAGCCCACGGTACATGATACTCATGAAAAGGTATAAACATTCTCTTCTAATGTGTGGCTTTTCTAATATCCATCTCTATTCTAGATTTTCTAAAAAGGTTTGTTTGCCAAAAACATGCAAAAAATCCTCAAAGCTCATCCTATGATATAATGAAGGCTAAAGAGAAGAATGATGCTAAGATGGGAATTCTCCTCCAAAATCGTGCCAACATGGAATAACTCCTCAACATGTAGAATTATACTTTGATTATTTGGGCCTACAAACATCTTTTAGGCACCCAAATTAGATATCTCAACACTGCTGGTTTTAGACAAGCTGCTACATAAATTCTTTGACAGCATGTTTCTCTATATTTTGGTATATGTGGGCTCTGACTAGTGGCTGCCAAATGATGATGGAGATTGGGATGTAAATTTAGATTCTTTCACATGGATAGAAAAGGTGTCAAGGTATATGACTACTACTAGTCTTGATTTAAGGCTGAGACTTCTACTACTAGTCATTGAATCCTCTATATCAAAATGTCAAAGGTTCTCGTAATTGCTCTTGAAAAATAAAGACACAATAGCCAGTTGCATAATGAAAATCACCAACCTTAGAGATCAGTTCTTTGCGTTCAATATGAAGATCAAAGATGAGGATTGAGTAACCATTGCACTATATAGTTCCGCACCTCCATGGGAATTTTTTAAGTATGCTATATATGTTGTTGTACACCTACCAAATTTTGAAAATCTTTGGGATGCATGCATCCAAGAAGAAACAAGGTGTGAAACAATGGAACGCAAAGTAAATGAAGCCCAAGACCTTGCTCTCATTGGGAAAATGAGAAAAGGAGGACCAAAGAAGGGTATGAAGGAATAGTCATGTTATTCTAACCACTATAGGAAGGATTTAAGGTGTGACATGTTTCAAGTGCCACAAAAAGGGCACTTTGCTAGTAAATGTCCTCAAAATAAGGTGGCAAACCACAAGTAGAAGCAAAAGCGGTCTACAAGGACAACTGCTACAACATGTGGAAGAAGATCAAGAGACTGTTAGTCTAAGAGCACAAAAAGAGGAGGAAAAGAGAACTCAAGAAACCTTAGCAAATCAACTGAAAGACAAGGAAGTAACATGCCAAGAACCCGAATCATAAATTGCTTCTCTTAAGAAGAAATTGGAAAGGATAGTTACCATAATTCTGAAGTTTGGAAGGAGCAAAATGATCGTAGATGACATTCTCATCCAGCAAAGATATCAACTTAACAAGTTCGACATCGGTTGTGGCATTAGACAAGGAGGTGAAGGAGGGATATTTAAGATCCTAGAGAAGAAATATGAAGAGAAACCAAGAAGATATGATCATGGTGAAGGAAGCAACGTGAAGGAAGCAACAAAAAGGAAGGTCACAATCAACAAAGAGATGGATTCATAAGACCTATACCATAGAGAAGATCATCAACTTCCAGGTATCAAACTGTCTTTCTTAGATACAATTATTCTTTCCCTAATTATGGGCATAGGGCTGTACATTGCAAAGATTATGAAGGAAATATTCATGGAAGGAATATTAAAGAAACTTACCTGGCTCCTCAAAATGTTGAATTTTACAACTGTCATACCTATGGCCACATAGCTCGAAATTGCAGAAGTTTCATAACATTATCAACTAGACAAGAGCATCCAAAAGTTAGGAAAAGAAAATATTAATGTACGACAGAGTATGTGGATCCTTCACAACAAAATTACATAAATGATCAAACTAATGAAATAGAATTACTAAAAAGAATTTCTAAGGAAGAATGCTCTATTGCACAAAACAGTGATGGTTTCTCAAGTTTCACAATAGAGGACAAGTCAAGGGCTCTTACTGTAAAGAAAGGTGAGAATGCTAAAGCAACAATCAACCTTAGAGGTGTAAAGTCTATAGTGAAAGATATGTTGTATGTCCAGCAATTAAAGGAGATTCCTCTTAACGGCCTTAAGGACTGATCTTTTTTTTGCAATATGAACAATATCTCATAGTAAAAGAGGTGGAGACAAACACTATGTAGCTATCAAAAATAGTTCTTTTATGAAAATTGTAAATTTACAACATTATAAATGTCTTGCAATATATGATTTGCATTGTATAAAACTTTAAAAGCATGTAATGAAGGATATTCATTATTTAGAAGCAACAGTTTTTGAATATCTTCTACATTAGTTATGGAAGAAAACATTAGGTCATTTTCAGACCAAGAAAAGGTGGTCTTGTGATCATATGACATTGACCAAAAAAAATTTGCATCTAAAACAATTGTGATGTCTTTCATGAAGTTTATAAATCAACGGATGGATGATCCTTGGAAAGCACCCTCTCGACGAATATTGATGGAATTATTTACATAAGTGACCTTTCCTATCACATTTTATACAAGTCATAATTGGTGGCAACTTGGACCCCTAAATTGTTGATTTTTAGATGACCGCAACCTCCAACTATAACACCATATGTGAGAATAGTTGAAGAGGAATACAAGGTATATGGATCACTACATGGCTATCTTCATCAAAGGAATACAAAGGTGAAAAATACTAGGCCAAAGAAGAAGACAACTAAAAGACTGAATAAATCTTTTCATATTCAACAAGATTCCCATGAAGCATTAGGAGACTATTTATTTCAAAATAGATGGAAACATGTCAAGGGAAGCAATGCACTTCTATACATGTACATGATCCTTGTATATGTCAGCTAAGATTCACACCATTGAGATAGGAATATGGCATCCAAGACACAACTCTACTATGGCATGGGGTGGACAACAACAAAGGTATGTATATGCTATAATAAATATAGCAAATCTAGAGTTGTGGTAGAAAAAACGAAAATCATATTCAATCCATGTAACAAATCTGAGTATTTCATCATGTCAGGGCAGAGAATCATAATCCTGGTCACTTTTCATCACAGACCAAGGTGTACCCAGACCTAAAAACAAATCTGGGTTAAATTTGAGGATAGATCTGTGCATTAAAGGGCAGTTTTGGGCATATATGACCCTAAAATCACCATAAACCAGCAATCTGGGCGGTCTCTCAATGCAATTCAGTAGGAAGAAGCTTTGAATCAACACTTCTGAAGCATTCAAACAACAAACTTTGAGCATTGAGTTAATTCCAGCCCTAAATCAACATTCTAGAGCAGTCATGGAAAATCTTGGGCATGCATATTGGTGAAAACAACAGTCACAATCAGTAGAAAACCTTCACCTTTCGATTTGTAGCCTGGGTCAACATTTGGTAGTGCTGTGTTGAAGGCAGCGAAGTATATTGAGGGTGGCATCCAGCAGAGAGGGTATACATGAGCCTTTTGACCGGTCTCTTTTGTAAGAAGGCTTATAATCATTGTGCTTCTGAAAACAACACATACAATATGCAGAACACGGGAGTTATAACTATCAGTAAGGGGAATATTATTGAGTTGTGTAATGGGTCATCCAGACATTGTAGCACAATTCTAAGGTAGCTTGTAGGGTAGCCTGTATGCTTTCCCAGTTCATTACCAGATTTTGATGCACTCAGATATGACACCTATATTTTACAGTGTATGTTCAACAAGTCTAGTCAAGGTCTGTTAAGGAATGCCCTACCGAAAATAATGATGAATGAGTCAAACAATCAAAATTTGAAGAGTGCTCCACCTACTTGGTCTTTAATACTTGTTTGAGAATAGCATAAGGAAGAGCATTGCCTTATGAAGTGCCATTCAAAACATATTTGTGAACCATGTCACCTCTTTATTAAGAAGGGTCCCAACTTGAAGAGATGGAAACCTATCTTGATGAGCGATAGGATGAAGTAATGAACCCTTTCCTAGATATCAATGATATCCAATTTGTGGGAGGTTGTTGTGACAACTCTTTGAACCACTTTTGCACATTGTTCTATGGAGATCCCCCTAAGTTGCACTGAAGTGGGTATGGAAATAGATATAGACAGGGGGTGGATACGACAAATTGTCCATGATGGACTTACAAAAATCTCCTAGAGCCCTACATATTTTCCTTGGATAGGCCATAATTACATCTATTGCTGTAAAGGCGCCATTCTTTCCAAGAAATATATCCATCAAAACATATAGACCAATCATGACTGCAAACCTTACATCACAATATATTATGAGAGGCTTAAACCTTACATCACAATATATTATGAGAGGCTTAAGTTAACATAACAAAGTCTCTAACTTGTGTGTCCCTAATCTCCTGAAGCTCAATCAATCTAGGTTCCAAATCTAGAGCGAGTTTTGAGAGCCCATCAAATTTCGAGTTCAACTCTCGATAAACATGTGCAAATGAAGTGAACGGGAATTACTGCACTAGAACTCAAACAATAGAGAGAAAGATTCTGCAAATGAGAAGCAAAAATTTGAATTTTGTTGGTTGTCCAATCTATTACCATTTTTGAATCCCCGAAAAGATGCAGCAGAATGACGTTCTTGTGGAGACTTCTTTGATTTGTACAGTTGATTGTAGACACCTTACTTGGTGAAATACCAATCCCCTATGAAATGACGTTCTTGTGGAGCCTTCTTCGATTTGTACAGTTGATTGTAGACACCTTGCTTGGTGAAATACCAATCCCCTATGCCGGCTACGACTCTCCTGGCCAGTGCAGCTTAATCTCAGATCTTTCCATGGTGATCAAGCATTAATCACACAAATTCACACTTCAATGTAAACTTCTCTAAGAGGGCAAATGAAAGTTTAAATAGAATAATTTGGAAAAAAATTGAACATCTACCTGTGAAATCTGAGGGTTTTCATCTGATTCGTGCCAAGCAACCTCTAAAATCAAAATCAAAGGATTTCCATTTGTTATTGGCGCCAAGCATTTAGCTAAGGGTTTCCATTTTCGATTCGCACCCATTTTTGCTCTCGATGGCCGAGGATCCAACAAAGCTATGCTCTCAATAGCCGAGGATCCAACAAAGATATCCAGTGGAGCTAGATATATATTTTAACATCAATAACCCCAATCTTTTTAAAGCTAATATGGCGGATGGCAAATTTTTTTAAATCTCTTATGGTGGATGCCGGACAGGGTCTTGAGGAAGATCGAATGCATTTCTTTCTAGAGCCAGGTGGATGTCGGACATGGTCTCCAGGAAGATCGCATGCATTTATTGTCGGATAGATCGAATGCATTTCTTTCCAGATCCAGGTGGATGTTGGACATGGTCTCCAGGAAGATCGCATGCATTTCTTGTCGGAGCCAGATGAACTGAACCCAAACGGTTCATTAAATTTTATCTTTTTACATTTAGGTTGGGGAGGTTCCAGCTTATTTATGGGCCATCTTTCATAAATTGTTTTCTGAATTTTGTAGAAATAGATGGTGGAAATGTGAGGCATTATGGGAAGGTGTTGTGAGGCATTATGGGAAAGTGTTATGAATATATTAGCAAACATCTCAAATTTCACATTTAATTTTATTATGGTACTCAAATCATTTTTATTTCATTTTGAAATATATCTATTAAATTATTAAAATATTTGTTAAAATAGAGTTAAAATAATGATCATTTATAAAAATAAATAATGTTAATCAATGTAGAATCATTTTAGTTTGAGGTTTATTATCCTAATAAACCAAATTTTGGCATTTAAATTTAATAAAAAATATAAATCTTTCTCTAAAGAGATAATATTTAGAACATAAAGACAAAATATCCTAATAAACCAAATTTTGTAAATTTTTACACCAACTTTTCCTTTTACTCGGATGGCCACTAAAGCTCTTCTTCTTCAAAATATTTCTATAATTATTTCTGGTCAAACATTTCATCGAAGTTAGTTTTCATAAATTTTATTTTAATCTGAAATAAATATTTCGGCCAACTTTGATAAAAGTGAATTAATTTTGGGCAGTTTCGATAAGAGTGAAAAATAAAATTAGTATATTAAAAAATTATCTACATGGCATTATTTTATATATTTGTTGATTTCATTTTAGAAGGCCCATTTTGGGTTGAAATTTCCTCTAATTTGGAAAACCAGATCTCTGAACAGATCAAACAGTGGAAAAAGAGCGTAGAAGGAATAAATGGTGGATGTTCATCCCGTATCTAAAACCAAATCAACGGTTATGCGTTATCCCGCAATTAGTCAATAGTGCAGACAGAACCTTGTGGGCAGAGAATTGTGGAGGGGGACTTTGGAAAATGCAGAAGCGCATCCCGCAACCCACAACCCATGTGCGGAATAGAAATTACAGGAGGAAGGTTCGGAAAATTTTCAACCCGCATCCCGCATCCCACAATTGCGGAAACGGAGTTGCGGGAACTCTATTACAGGAAGTTGAATTTGAAATTGCGGAAAGGTGATTTTTGAATTGCGGAAATGAAGATCGCGCAACGCTACCAAAAGAGAGGAAAATTTAGCAGATTGTTAAATTTGGAGGTTCGTTAAAGTTAGAACCTATCTATCTTGGAAAAGCTAAAAAAAATTAGTTTACTGGTTCGAAGTTGTGGTTTTTGATCCAGTCTTCTGATTTGTGTTGGAATCAATTGTAAAAATATTGAGCATTACATTGATAATATTAGTAGCACAATGCATTTAGTATGTTGAAACAATATACTAAGCATTTATTAGAAGCATGGGATTTTTTTCCCCGACAATAAACATGCAACTTACCACCTTATAAAACAAATATCAAATTAATCAATACATTTCCATTAGTTCCATTTGAATTCCAACACTTTAATTACTCAATTATATTTTTCTTACACCCCAAGTGGATATTTAAAGGTAGACCCAATGCAAGGTATTTTATTGAGTGGTTGGTGATCTATGGAACCTATAATTTATCAACAACATGTCACTAGGAGACAAACTACATATTGTATGAAAAACAACAAATACAGATTCCTTCCTTTTCATAAAGAGCTTGTTAGCATTGGAGTGTTCCTCAAACTAGAAATTTGCACTAAATGATGAAAGCCTACAAATATTTATGAAATATCCAATGTTCGCATAATTTCATGGACAACAATCAATATACAACATGTTTTTCTTCTTAAAGTTTCTAGAAGCAGAAACATTCATGCACATACTATACATGGAAATGTTATGTTTGTATTTAACAATATTCAAGTAATCAACCCGACTATAAAGAGGACAATAAAATGGCATAAGTTAATCACCTTGATATTGCATGGCTAACTAAGGGCATCTGAGCTCAAAGTTAATCCATGCCTACCTTCCACCCAATGGTCTTAGTCCATTACACTTCCCACATATGATGAAAATTAAGCATCATCCCCAACCCATGTAATATAGGAACACCCTTATAAGATATTCCTCAATTCATAAACATAAAACATTCCATTCTAGAGTATATAATTACCTCCTATCCTATCCCATGTGACTATATTACCATCTCTACTTCACCCACATTTGAGACCCAACTTTTCCACCATCCTTTAATCACTCACTGCGACTCCTTCTACCAAACCACTTGAATTTTTCTCTCTATACTCACCTCCCCTTGGATGCATTATACTCTTCTCCCTATATCCATAAATACATAATCATGGTCACTCCTCTATCCAATCTCCCTTATTCATAGACAAATCTTATTACCACATTGCCACTAGGAAAAGTGGTTCAATGGTGGGAAAAAAATACTTGTAGTTTCGGTACTCTCAATTCTCTCTTATGCTTTCAATGTCTCAATGGTTCCTTATATAGCTTTTCAAAGTGATACTGAAAGGTCGAATCCGTGCGATCTCAAGGCATATGGAAGGCTAGGAGTCATATGAGTCGAATCCAAGTCAAGGAATGCTCCAAAGGATTTGGATTATGTACACATCCCGATGTACACGACTATAGAGGGAATATCCGCGTATGTACGTGGTTATCAGGGAAAATGCCGCATATATCAGTTTTCTAATGTTTTTAGGGATGGTCGATGATACATCAAAAGACAAAAGGTGGTCCATAGGGGCTAATGAGTCTGCAGCGGGACAGGGGAAGGCCATACAATGTGTGATTCACCTAGTGTGGTGAAATCCGCTATAACAGATGCCCCCTAATGTATGAGATCAGAGGGGTTATACGATGGCCGAAATACATTATAATTCCATCCCAGAAGTGAAGTGATGAAGGTACCCAAATGGAAGGCCAGCCACCCAATCAGCATAATACCGTAATACAACTCTGCATATAACTGCAAGTACATAGAGCAGTCCCGGATACATAAGAGTACAATGGCCATGAATAGGCATGAAACATGATAACACATAGATGTGGTCATCGCCACGTACAATATACATAGATCAGAATCTCCATGATGAAGATATACAAAATACAATGATCTCCACATAGGCTGAAGATATACAATAGATCATGTTCTCCATAGTGTCTGGAAATGTCTGACATATACTGGAACAAGTCACGAGAAACTGAAATCTCATGAACACTGGCACGATCAAGGAGGTAGCATATAGTGGATGCCACCAATCTGGAAGGTCTTCTACACAAACCGCTACGAGTACATGTCCTACTATGCGAATAGAGGTGTCGAGGTCGAACATAGTAGTCCATCATCTGATTACCAGTCATTGATGTATACCATTAACAGACATGAGATCACCCACCAATAATGAAAATGGGAATCAAGGTACTAGAGTGCAAACTAACAAGTGTGAATAAATGTGTTGAGGTCGAACACTTGAAAGAATCCATCGATCAGGGGACATTGATGTATTCCCAAGACTGTCGATGGCGAGAGAACCTGCCACTTATGACTGCAAGTCTCAAGGCACTCAAAATGACTCTAGATTCCAATCCCAGAATAAATGATCTGAAGTCAATGGGATGAAATCCGCTGGAAGGAGGGCAT